>PVJI01003468.1:0-123734 GCA_004026765.1 Micronycteris hirsuta
CCTTGGTGGATGGACCCACCAGCCTCCGACCAGATGCCCCCGGGAAGCGACCCTATACTAACCAGCAGCCACTGCGGGGAGGGTCTCGGGGCTGCCGGACAGGCCGCGGGGGGCTGCTTACCCTGACGCCTCGTCCCAGTAGTAGTGGCTGCGGCCAGGAATGCTCTGCTCCACTTTCTCCATCTGCAGGGTCCTCACGAAGGTGCCTGTCTTAGATGTCTGCTTCAGCAGGCGGTTGTGGACATCCGAGAGGATGGAAAAGCTGGTGCCTCTCGGGTAGCAGAGCCCCACTCGGATCCAGTCGCCCCTGGAAACCAGGACAGAGTCGGGGTGTCCTGGCACGCAGGAGAGAGACCCAAGGATTCCCCCGGGCACCTCCGCTTCGGCAATGGGGATTCTGGAGGACACTTGCCATTCACAATGACCGAGTTGCTAAGTGTTCAAGGAGAGGGGGGGATCATCGAGGGGCCCCTTGGGGCTCCCCAGGGTCTACGTGGGGAGCTCCCTGTGGAACTCTGGCTGGGAAAGCGCCCTCTTTCTGCTGGATGTCAGTTCAGTCTGCAGAACGTGGGTCAGCCCCTTCCTGGGCAGCCTGAATGCAGGGCCTCACTGCCTGTGTCTGATCAACGTCCGCCTCACAGAACACCGTGCACAGCAAACGCTCGACCGCAAACACGGGGTGGTGCAGAAGCAGGTTTGCAGTTAGTTATTGGTATGGGGAAGAACACAATAATTAATAAGTCACAATGCAAGAAGAAACTCTTTGTCTCGCGTACTCACGACAGTGAACCTGCTTTTGCCCGCCCTGTGTGTGAAGCCCTGTCCTGACACTCTCAGCTCGGCCCCCGTCACAGCCGGGGGCGCCCAGCCGAGCCTCTGGTTCTGCCCTGTGGGGGATGTCGGCTGCGCCCCCCGTGGGGGGACACGGCCAGCTGAGGTCCCGGGAGGGGACAGTCTGGGACTCCACCGCCGCCATCGCCGGTGCCCCGCGCTCACTTGTTGAAGTTGATGAGCCAGATGGCGAGCTCGGCGGGGGCCGTGCGGTCCCAGTGGATGGTGTAGCCCTTCTGCAGGGTGACGACCGGCTGGTACTGCTGGTAGTGGGTGCTCCTGGTCAGGGCCCCCTCCAGGTACAGGGGGTGGCTGGGGGAGTCGTTCTTGATGATTTTCATTCGCACGTTGCTGGTCTTGTAGGCCTGAATGTACATCTTTAAAACCCAAAAAGGAAGCAGACGACGGGGCAGTTGTGAGGGATTATTCTGGGAGCACCTGGTTAACATCTGACGACAGGCTGCACTTTCCAAGGCACGTCCCTCCCCTCCGAGCCCTTTCCGGAGGACGCGGAGGAAAGGAGGACCAAATAAGGGCCTCCCTGTGCCTCGGACGTGGCCGCGCCGCCCACGCCACCCTGCCGGCGCTCGGTGCATCTTCAGAACGTGCTGTGTTGAGGAGACACCAGAGGGAAGTTGAGAGCGGTTTGCTTAATGGTTGGATGGCAAATTCTGGAAAAAGCCAGAGCAAGGGAGCAAGAACGTTCAGAACTCTGCCGCAAATGCAGCCGCCCTCCCGTTGGCTGTCGTCCTGCCTGCGTTTGGGGGAGAGCTGGGGTGAGCTGCCTAGCTCCCCACCCCCAATGCCGGCCTCAGTGTCCGGCCCCACGGCCTGCCCACGGGGGTGTCTGTGCGCACTGGGCGCATGAACGGCCTTTCACTTCAGAGACAAAACTGGATGCAAGACTGTCAGCCATGGAGTCCCAGGGACCCCAGAGCCTGGGTGCTCCGGGCCAGCCTCAGAAAGTGATTACGGGTTGAGGGGACAGTATTTTGAGCACATAGAGTTAAATAAAATGTATCATTGAGATGAATTTCATCTGCTCTCCCTTTCTTGTGTGGCTATGAGAAAGTTTAAGGTCACGAGTGCGGCTTCCATCCCGTTTCAGAGGAGAGTGCGGGTGGAGCAGCCTGCAGGCCGCACGGGCCCACCCCACCCTCAGTGGGGAGGCGCCACGGTTACCCCCATTCTTCAGGAGAGGAAACCGAGGCTCCCGGAGTCTGAGCACCTTGCCCAAGTCACGCTGTTAGCAGGAGGCAGAGCCTGACCTGGGTCCACGCATCAGACCGCCGGGCACTCTCTGGCCAGCATTCCGCTTACAAAGTGTTTCCACTTTGAGTTTTTAAACATTCTAGCCCGGCTGGTGGCGCAGCTGGCTGGAGTCATCCCGTCACCAAAAGGCTGTGGGTCTGATCCCGAGTCAGGACACGTGTAGGAGGCAACCAGTGGGTGTTCCTCACGTCGATGCTTCTCCTTCCCTCCCTTTCTCCCTTCTCCCTCTAAAATCAGTAAACACCCCCTCGGGTGAGGACTAAAGAATTCTTCTGGGTGGGCAGGAGGAGCGGGGAGAATGAAGGAAGGAGATCAGAGGAGCCTGTGCCTCCCTGGCCCGGCGCAGAGCCTGGCGCGCAGCAGGCGTTCCCTCGACGCTGGTCACCACCGAGCGACCCCAGACGCCAGGGAGGCGCGCTCACGTCCTCACCTGTGCGTAGCGCCCGCTGCAGATGGCCCCTCTCCAGTCAGGGACGTCGATGCAGTCCGGGTGCCGGACCAGCCAGTTGTCGGCCTTGGTGAGGTAGGAGCCGGGGTACTCGGACACGGAGCCGTCCACGTCGTGGAACACCGACGTCTTGTCCCCGTCCATGTCCAGCCGGTTGAACCAGGGCCCGGGCTCCCCAAAGAACACTCTGGAAGTGATCTAAACAGAGCCCAGGCAAGTCAGGCGGGGCCGCGAGGGAACGGGAAACTACAACCGCCACCAGTCGCGGGCGAAGTTTCCGATTTCCGCTGACACGATGCACCAGCCAAACCAAAGATGCTCTCGGGCACTAAGGGGGCCGCAGGGCTGACTCCCCAGTGGGGACGGAAGGGCGGCCACAGCTTCACCGTGCCTCGGCCCCCAGACCCAGCATGCCGTTCTGGTCTCTGCTCGGGAAGGCTGGTTGCCGAGGGTGACTGCAGACTGCTCTGGGCCCCGGGGCACCCGGGGGGGGGAGCGGGGGTGGTGGTGTGTGTGTGTGTGTGTGTGTGTGTGTGTGTGTGTGTGAGACTGAGGTGACGGGGAGCGTCTGTGTGAGGAAGTGGAGTGTGTGAGTGTGCGCTGAGTTTCAGGAAGACAGTCTTTCAACACGAGCCCCCGGAGATCTCCGTGACGGGTCTCTTTCAGGCCCCGGTGGCCTGAGTAAAGAAATTAGGTAACTGAACTTTCACATCTTTCCCCGTATCCTGCTGCAACTGGGCAGGCCGGCAAAGGGCAGGGGCAGAGGGAGGAGGAGGAGGAAGGGCCTGGGAAGCCTGCAACCCGCAGGAAGCGCACCAGGAGGTCTGGACCTGCCCAGTCTCCAGGGGCAGCCCGCCCTCCGACCCCGTCACCCCCAGCTGCTAACTCGTCAGCCGTCTGTGGCCAGAAGGCCCTGTGTATGGTCTGCTCTCGGGAGGAGGGAGGAGACCGAACACAGAGTCTTCGGCAAAGGTTCCCTTAAGAAACTGCAGGTTTTAAAATTAAATGTGCCAACACCGGTGGCCCAGGCACAAGTCCCAGGTCAAAAGCAAGACATGTGAAAGGAACAGCCCCAGAAGCTCGAGCCCGGTGTTAAGGCTCCTGCTCAGGCAGGGCGGGCTCTGAGGTGGGGAGGGCAGGCAGGCATCTCCCCGTCCTGACCTGCGCGGCACCCCACGCTGGTACTTTTCCAGTCTGGACACAGCCGGGACTGGGACGTGGCCCAGCCTGCTCAGAGGAGGCCGCTCGAGCCTGTGGTGGTGGCAACAGCTCAGCGCCAGCCCCCGGGGACTTGTGACTCACTGCTGAGTCTGGCTGGCCCGGGGGCCGCACTCACCGGGACGTCTTCAAAGGTGACACCGGTCACGTTGTTGTGGGGGCAGCTCTGCCAGGCGTTGTTCAGGCGGAAGGCCAGGGCGCTGGTGTGCCGGCCCTCCAGGGCCGCGAACTTGCGGAAAGTGCAGTTCTGGATGTTGATGGGGCCATCGTAGAACTGGATGCCTCGGATTGGAAAATTCCTACGCAGTTAGGGAAGGCCGGGGTCAGGCGAGTCTCCGTGGTTGCACCCTCCAGGGTGGGGGGCAACAGAGACCCGCATAACGATTCCTGACCCCACCCTCAGCAGCTGCCCTCCACAGAACATGGCTACCCGTTCGTTAATTCACTGGGAAAGCACTCAGGCACCCGGTGGATGTCAGTGCACGATGGATGCTGGATGGTCACATGGAGGGACGGGGGGATGGACATCTGTCCCGTTGCCGGGGGAGAGCGCCCATGCTGTGTCCCTCGGGAAGGGGGAGCCATTACTCATTATCGCCTAAGTCTTAGCTGCTGTAACAATTTAATCAGGTTAAGATTCAGATGAGTTTCCTGTCTGTGAGCAAGCCTTTCAACTGGGAGCATGCTGGATTTGGGGAGCAGAGTGGAGCGGGCAGGGTGGCGGGCTGCCAGACGCCCCCACGGGGCCCAGATACCCAGGATGGACGGAGGGGGCTGGAACAGGACTGCGACCTGGAGATTCAGCCTGGGGCCCACCGGGGGCAGGGTGCTCAGAGCCCCTCCATTTGCCTCGGACTCCTGAGTAGGGCGGGGAGGCAAGGGCCCCCGAGGGGCCGGCTGGGCTTCCTGGTGGCCGTTCTGGTCCCGGCCCCAAACCCAGGCTCACTCACTCTCCAGGCCCCATTTTTCTGCTCTTCCTGGTGCCTCTAGCTCTGGGGCAGGGCTCTCTCCCTCCACAGTAACCATAAGAAAGGGCAGAAAGATGAAAAAAAAAAACAAACCAGGAATGAATCTGTCCGTGGGGAGGGCCACACCCCAGCTGCCCCATCCCCACACGGGGCCCCCCCATGCCGGCACGGTGCCCCGAGGAAACCCTCGTCACGCCGTCCTGGTCAAGCGCCTCCTGCATTTCTGTATCATTAGTAACTGATTGACATCACAGCCTTGCATCCTGATTCTCATGGCTGGCTCGTGCATTTTCCCATTTAAGGCACTTTCGGGACAGCCCATTCTCCCGGCCCTATGCTTAAACTTCAGACCCCGACCCGGGGCAGACAGGATGCATCACCCTCAATGAGGGCTGCACGGTCCTGGGCTCCTGCTTGCGAGTCAGCTGCGGCCCTGCCTGAGCCTGACAGGGATGCCTGGCCGCCACAGATGGCCGCACCTCTGGGCACCATCAGCGTGCTCTGGGCCTGGGAGGCAGGTGACCCTCAGCAGAGGCGCCCGCTATGCAGACCCAGACGGGCTCTCGTCTCGACAACTGCACCGAGAGACCGTGGTTCTGTCTGCAAAACCTTTTCAAATGGACATATCCCTCGTGTGGTCGTTCTGACCTGTGTCCTGCTATTGAGGCAGGAACGATGGTTTTCTAGAGTAAGAGTAAAAAGCTCAGGGGCCGGAGGGGCCAGTGCTAGCACCTGAAGGGCAGGCCGTGCCTCAGCAGCAGCGTCCCCGGGGGGAGCGACTCCTCGCCACCGGCCCAGGTGGTGGCATTCCAAGGAACAGCCGAGTCCCTGTGCCCTGCTGGCCGGCTGGTAAGCTCTGCTGGCCCCCACCCTCGCCAGCCACCATGGACCACCCAGCGTCTGCCTGAGCCCCTGCAGCATGGCGCCCGGCTCCAACCGCCAGCTACTCTGGGGCTGAGCAGCTCTGACGGCTGGAAAATGCTTTCCGGCACTAGACCCGTCCTGATCCTTCGGGCCCACACAGCAAGCCCCATGGGCGCACGGCAGCCCTGGGAGCGTCTCCCCAAGTGGGGCTCCCGCCTGCTGGCTGCAGATCCCAATCTGCTCATGACACGGGCTAGGTCGGGTCACCCCCCCTGGCTGTTCTCCCTTTCGTGTGCTTTGGCCTGAGTCTCCAACTTTTGATCATGCTCAGAAGGGCAGGAAGTACTCCATGTGGACGTGTCTCATAAGACAAAGGGACCTGCTTGCTGGTCCTGAGGTAGAATTCCTATTGGCGTCGCCCAGAGCCACACAACGCCATTGGCAGCCCGGTGACCCTGCTGGCTCACGGGCCCGTGGTTTGACCTCTTGTGTGCGTGCGCGAGTCCACCCCGCCGGCCAGCCCCAGCGCTGCAGTGGTTTCTCTGACCATGCATGTGAAGAACCACAAATAAGCGTCTTTCCTTCCTTTGCCACGTTGCAAACCTACTGGCCAATGGGGAGGGTCCTTCCGCTGTGGTCCAAGCCTCCTGGGCCCCAGATCCTGTTGTCCATCATCTCGGTCCCCACGTTGCCACTCTCGCCCACAAACAGGCTGTTCTTTATTTCCTGCTTGGACCCATCGTCGTACGGGAAGGTTCCGCCGCTGCAGGGAGCAGAAGTCTGGGGTGAGGTGCTCGCCCAGCGTCCCACAGAGGGCCCAGCCCGATGACCGGTGCGCTTACCTGGCCAGGGTCAGGCCGATGCCGTTGTCAGCAAACCTGGGGACAGAGCCGGTGGTCAGAGTGCGCTCTCGCCAGGGGCGGGGCGGGAGGGTCCCGTGCCCTGGAGTTGCACAGGCAGCTGCTGTGTGGGGAGGAGTCTCTACCTCAGCACGGGGTTTGCTGAGGGGCCCGGGCGCCTTTTAGGGCCCTCCCACTCCGCCTGACTCCAAAAGGAAAAGGGCGACCTCGATGTCTCTTGGTGCCATCGCATGGCAGCCTGAAGGCCGGGCTCCCGGGCCTCCGTCTCCAGCCCGCCCTCACCAGCAACCCAGGGCCCGGGTGCGCCGGGGCAGGGCCACGGGCAGGGCCTTGCTCTGGGAAGACGTGTGAGCCCTGCCATCCCCAGAGCTCTGCCTGAGGGCCTCTCTTCCTCTGCTGGGTCCCTGGGGACCTCACAGACTCAAAGCTTCCATCCCCACTGTCTCTGGTGGCTGTAAAATCAGCCACGCTTCCTGCCTGCTTTCCCAGATCTGGGCTATTTCCATGAAATATCTCACAAGCACCTCAAGCTCGAAGTCCTCAAAGGGACCCCCAGCTTCTGTGAGCCCCAACGGTGCCAACCCTTACCCTGCTCCACCACGCTCCCCTCCAGCCCCTGCCCAGAGTGCCGCCCCCACTGCGTGCCAACGCACACGACTCCGACTCACCGGCAGCTGTCCAGCCACACGTCCCCGCCGCGCAGCCAGGCCCCGTGGTCCTGGTTCTTGTAGGCGGTGAAGTGCCTGATGATGGCCGGCTCCCGGGGCTTCAGCGGGTCGGCGTCCTGGTGAGGGCTGTACCTGCGACACAGTGAGGGGCAGGCCCAGGGGTCAGTGTGGGGCTCCGAATGGAGCCCCTTCTGGGCTGTGAGTGTCCCTCTGCTCATGGTGCTCACAAGACTCTGCTGAAACACCACCTCATCCCTTACTGGGGTTCAGAGGGGAACTTTCTGAGCTCAGAGCAGAAGCAGCAGAGCTTTTTCTCCAGGGCCCAGGCCCAGGCCGATGACGGACACGCCAGTTCTCTTGTTCTCAGCAGCACTGAGGGGCACCCCCCGCCCAGGCTGGTCGAAGCTCAGAGGAAGGCTCAGAGAGCCCCAAGCCCAGCACACCACGCAGCCACAGGGCAGGGAAGGAGGTGCCAGCTCCCCAGCAACTGGGGGAAACCTTGACCCAGAGCCTTTCCTGGGCCTCAGATTCCTGGGCAGAGAATGGAGCCTGAAGCCCCGAGGCTCACAGATGTCCACTCCAGCAAACATCTCCTGAGGATGTGAGGACGTCACTGGTGTCACTTTAGATGGAGACCCAACAACCTGGTCTTTTTAAAGGGACGCGTTTTCCTGACTCCCTGGAGGTTCAGAAGCAGCCCCCGGCCTTCGGCAGTGCCCGGATGAACCCACAGCTGCGACTCGCACATTCCTTCTCTTTCCATCGACGGTGAGATTCTTTCTGTCTTTCTTTTCCACCTTTTGATCCCAGCCCAACCCGCTGTGGCCCAGGCCAATCCTGTCGAGTTGCCAGGTACTGCTCCTGCTGAAACCCTCACTCAACCCCGGTGCTGAGACTCAGACCTTGTACTGTCTAGATTTTCACCGCGGCCCCGCAGCAAGGGGCTCTGCGCTCTGGGCCGCAGCTGCCCGACGGAGGAACGCACGGATGCGCGCACGAGGGAACGGAGGAAGGAACGGGGCTGACTCCGGGGCCCCGAGCCGTGATCACCTGGCAGCGATGATGGAGAGGAAGGGCCGCTTGTCCTTGGCGGAGGCCTCCGTCGTTTTGACGCCATTGTCTATGATCATGCCAGCCTGAGGAGGGACACGTTTGGGGACGTGCTGGCTTCCGCTGCAGGCCAGGCATCCCCTCACCCCCTGCCTCACTGCATCGTCCTAGATGCCCCAGGAAAACCAGCCTTGCTCTGTCCTCTTGGAGGCACAGAGGAGAAAGCTGAGGTCTACAGGGGTTAGGGGCCTTGTCCAAGGCCACTTGGCTAGGTCCCTGTGCCCAGCACCCACACGACTTCAGGACCCAAGCCGAGGAGGATAGGAGGATGCTGCTCCGTTCTGCCAATGTGTCTGCAGCGATTTAAAGGAAATGCTCAACTCATGTCTCGTCTCTACCTTGGGGCGGAGGTCTGCAGCTTTCCCGGGGCCTTGCCTTAGATCCTACCTGACTCGAGGAGAGAACCCCACTTTCTTATGGGGCTCCAAGATGCCCATGTGTCAGCCATGGCATGTGGGCGCCAGGTTAGCTGGGGGTGCTGCCCAGTGAGGCACGTCCCTTCCTTCCCAGATTCCCTCAGCTTCTCAGGAACACCCAAACTCAGGTTGCTCTTATTTGGATCACTGGCGGTCACTCCGGCTCCTGCATCTGCCCACTGGCCTCCAGCGGAGGAGCCCTGTGACGTGAGCCAGGTGCAAAGCTGGACTCCCAGCTCCTCCCCCCCGAGCTAGGATGTTCAGTCCCCTCACCTCTGAGGCCTCGCTGTCGCCTCTGGGAGACGGGCAGTGAGTACCCACACGGCAGCCCAGGTGAAGAGCCCTGGATGGGACCCCGCATGGGACTCCGCATGTGTGCGTGGAGTGGGCTCCCTGGGCGTGAACGCCAAGCACAGGGCCTCCTTGGCTCAGACACCCAGTCCCTCCAGCTCGAGCCGCCTCTTCCCTCCTGTCCCACCTGCCACCTTCCTCAAGGCCCCTCCACCTGTGCCCGGGACCCTGACCTACGTCCTGTGGGAAACCACCCTCCCCATGTACTCTCACCTGCTCCAGCCTCTGCAAACACCCAGGTCCAAGAGAACCACCGACCCCTCATGGGAAGGTCCCCAAGGGGTCTGCTGACTGGCCAATACCATCTCTCTTCTCCCCTCCCCCACAGCTGTGTGGCCTGTTCTGCATGGAGACAGCCCCCCGCAGCCCAGGACAGCCTTGCAAACGCCCCTCTGAGGCCTGGCTAATTCTCTCTGTCAGGAGGCACCATGGCGCTCCTTGCCCCTGCCCTCTGCCCTGTGAGCCATCTTCTTTCTAAGCTTCGGGGCATGGCCCTGCCGGGGCCTCTATCGGCCCACCCTGCCCAGCCCAGGTGCAAGCACAGGTCACTCTGAGAATAGGTCCCTTCCTTCTGGCTTTTTGACCCTGAATGTGTCCATCCTTCTCTGGGGGCCTCAGTTTTCTCATCTGCCCCATCTAGGACTGGAACAGAGGACCAGCCCTGACATGCAGGGCTCTATGTGTGCCCCACCTCTGCCCCGGAGCAGCACCCCTGCCCCAGTCTCGTGCCATACCCGTGGCTCTGACCTCGGCGCTGCCCGGACTGGGGGCCCGGAAACACTCACCCGGTAGTTGGAGTGCGCTCGGTTGTTGAGAAACTTGCCCAGGGGGATGTGCTCCGAGTAGCCTGGGGAGTACATCCCGGCCGAGGGGCCCGTTGGCACGTGGTGAAAAATGAACCAGAATCCTGTCTCCTGGGGTGGGGAAAGGGGGAGAAGCCACAGGACTCAGCACCAGCCAGCTTCTTGTCAGGGGGCCCAAGAGGCCCCAAATTTCCCCTGTTGGGCCCCACCACCCATCCTAAAACACACGCCCGGGAAACAGCGAGAAGTCTGAAGCACTCTGTGGGGCCCCCCCAGCTGTGAAGACCCCCGTCGGGGCCGGGCTCCACACGGCTGGATGTCAGTGCCACCTCCTCCTGGCACATCGCGGGGGCTTTGCGCTTGTTCCCAGTGTCCCCTTGTCACGCTACAGGTGTGGGAGCCGAGGCCCGGGGACCGCAGGCAGGGCGGGAGAGAGCAAGGCCGTGCGCATCCCGTGAACACCCACTCCGAGCCCTCACCCACCCAGCGAGCCCTCACCCACCCAGTGGCGGGGACAGCCGCCACCTCACCCGGTGAGTGTAAGAATTACATGATTTTGCCCATGAGAACGCTAACGTGCCAGGCGCGGTTCTAAGCAACAGTGATTTCAATCTAGTGACAGGTTATCCACACATAAAGTGCCTTGTCCTCGGTGATGACGGCACAGCCATCGCTGAAAGCCAGTCCAGAGCCCTGGGATCGGAGCTCACAGATTTCAGGGTTGGCCCTGGCCACCCCCAAGCCCCGGCTCCCACCCTTCCTCCAAAGAAGAGAGTCCCGCTCACCTCGGACCCCGCGGCAGCGCAGTTTATGAGGTTGTTGTTGGGATTGGCCATCCAAAAGGTGGACACACCACTGTGGAGGGGAGACGGAAGGCGTCAGACAGCGGCCCGGCCCCACACTGCCGCCAGGGCCCGTGTTGGGCTCTCTGACACGGCTTCCAAAGGCCTCCAGAGATTGTGGAGTTGTGGATTGTTTTGGTCTGAAACCCAGTGTTCTCACGGGGGCAGGGTACACTAAAGCACTGAAAATGCTCGGAACTGGACACGGGCGTGGCTCTTTGAGGCAGACGCCGCGTGTGGGAGAGGCCCAGGATGGGCTCCGAAACAAATCCAAGTCCGGAGAACCAGGAGGGGGCGTTTCTCAGGGAGAGCCCGGGGCCGAGGCCCTGCGCACAGGGCGCTCCGCCTCCCCCACGTCCGCACGTGAGCGGGCAGCTGGTGCCGAAGTGCGCGCGCTCGCGGGGGCTGGGGCCGCCTGCTCTTCACAGACAGCACACCGCCTGGCGTCAGGAGAAGCTGGGGTGTGAGAGCCGTGGTTCTCTTTGGACAAAGGACGCACATGGGGCACCTGAGAAGGGGAGCGCCCCTCCTCTGAGCAGCAGGTGCTCTGGGGCCGGGGGCTCCCGCTGCTCACAGCCCAGGTGTGGGGGTCGGCCCTGGGCTGAAGGTTTGGGGTCCCGGCGCGGGTGTGGAGGGTGCTTACTTGCAGTCCTGCCTGGGCTTGGGGACGTAGCCCGGGTACGAGTCCTCCGTGATCGTCTTGCACATCCTGCTGTCGCGGTCAGAGGGCAGCAGGGTCCCGGACCTGACCAGGAGGCCGAGGCAGTGGTGGAAGGTGTTGCGCTCCTCCGGCCCGTCCTCCGTGAAGAAGCAGTGGCCCAAAGAGTTGTAGCCCACCACGTCCTTGACCTGCCGGGGTCCAGGGGGGGAACGTTTCCACCCTGTCCGATTATTCATGGGCTCATCTGCTCACCCAACACGCAGCAAACCACATGGGCCGCACCCCAGGCCCTGTGAGGGGCCCTGGGGGTTTGGGCGTGGACCAGACACCGGTGTGGAGCCTGGGAGGGCCGGGCAGGGGGTAAACAGGTGTCTCCAAAGTCCCTTCTCGCTGGAGCTGTTACGGCTGAGGCTCCATGGGGTGGGGCGGGGATAGAATGTTAGAAACAGGTCCAGTCGGGGGCAGCAGATGGGGTCACCTGAGCCTGCTCTGGCAAGGACGCAGCGAGAACGCAGTACGAGGCCCTAAAGCTCAGGGCTGCACGCAGGAGGCCCCACAGCGAAGGTGGTGAAGGGGACAGCCTCACTGGGCGCAGCCGCAGAGTGCAGCCAGATGGGCCTGCTCCCAAGACCGGCGGCAGCCCCTCAGCAGGCCTCACCCCCAAACCAGCTCACCTCACAGCCCACAGCGCACCCCCAGCCCCCCAGCTGGGGCCCGGACCAGGCTGCCAACTCCTGCTCCTCACCACCCCGCCACTGCCAGGCCACTGTGCTCTGGGAGCACCCAGGACCAGACCCTTCATGTCCCTGCCCTGCACTGGGCTCGTGTACCTTTTACACTGGCTTAAGTCCTGCAAAATTTTTTTTTGGAGATGAGGAAAATGGGGCTCAGAGAAGGTGAGTGATTGGCCCAAGGTCACCTGGCCCGTGTGCCAGCTGGGGTGGGGACAGCAGCCACCCCTGCTGAAGGACTCCTGGCACACAGGCGAGCCCTGGGTTTGCAGACAGCCTCCCCCCTACCGCCCCCCCGGCCCCACTGTGATCTCTGGCACCAGGCCAGGGCGGGCACTCGACTCCTGGTCGATCCCCCAACAAGTACTTCATGCAATACCAAGTCCCCCCCATGGAGCTGCTTCCTTTCCTCCTACTGAGCTGGGCAGGTTATCACGGATCGCCCAGAACGGCAAGCAAGGGAGGAAGAGGCAAGGAAAACAGGGCTGCTCGAGCTGGCAGGGATGTCTGAGGGCAAGGTCAATGCCTTCGCTGGACTGGGAGGGGACAAGCAGCATCCCAGGGCACTCATCGGCCTCGTGGGGTGCAGCCCCATGCAGACCCTGGCCTCCCGCCTCCCGCCCGCGGCTCCTTCCCAGTCCTATGCGCCCCTGCCCGCTGTCCGGGCTGCACCGTGGGTGCCCCTCTTCGAATGCAAGTGACTAAAGGCTTAGGTGCGTTCTCACTCTGAGAGACATTCCCCCCGAGACCCTTGAGATGTGCTGTGGAGAGAGACCCTCACTGAAAGGAATGAGAATAACTACCGTCTGCTGGCTGGCCAGTGTTTTACGTACGTTATCTCATTTAATCTTTACCACAACTACTGCTCCCCCCCTACAGATGGCAGGGAGGCTCAGCGGGTCGCCCAGAGTCACAGGCCTTGCAGGGACAGAACTCAGACTTGATTCTTCGCCTGTCAGATGCACAACTTGTAACCAATCCATCCCAGCAGCACCAGAAGGAAATAAAAACAAACCAAACCCTGTCATTAGGAGTGGGGAGAGGGCGGCAAGCGGAGACCAGAGAGAGGCATGAAAAGGCAGCAGCAGCCCCGGGCTGGGAGCGGAACACAGATCCAAGTCCTGACGCGGCCACGCACTTGCCGCGTGACTCGCCTGAGTGTCCTTCTGCTGCAGGGGGACATCTGAGGTCCCTTCCAGCTCTGGCATTCTGCCACTGAGCACGCTCCTGTCTGTGAAAGGCTGTGGACACAGCGTGACAGAGAGAGACAGACAGAAAGGCGCACAGATACATAACTGAACAGGTAGACAGGTAAGTAGAAAGCCAGCCAGGCAGGTAGGCAGGGAAGGAGGAGCCGATGCACAGACAGGTGTGCACGGACAGGTAGGGGAACACAGCATCGGGGCAGGCTGGCCAGAAGCCGTGTGCGAGCTCTCTGCTGTTCTCTCACACAGATGGTATTTTCCTGTCTCTTCCAGTCAGCTTCCCTGCGGAGGGGCGGCGGTCCTGAGGCCGACTCTGGAAACCCGTTCAAGCCCGTGCCTGCTGCCAGCCCCCACCGCCGACGGCGAAGGAGAAAACCCCCGGCTCGCAGGGGCGTTCTCCAGCAGGGGGACCGAGTCGTTTGTTGTGTGAACCGGGACGCCCCTGAGAGTGGAAGTGGGTGCTCTCGGTACTGAAGCTGGGACGGCAGGCCGAGAGGTGACCCGGCCGTGCACAGCAGGACACAGGGCACCCACCTAATGACCACCACTGCCAACCTTCCACAGCAAGGGAAAGAAAAAGCAGTTTCACACGGAGGCACCTGTCCCTGCCCCCCGGGCGGGTACGATCCACGTCCCCCAGAAACCTGACGACAGTCGTGCGCACAGTGAAGGACGGCTGTGACTTCTGAGCCCCTCCCTTTCCTCCTCCACTGCCTGCAGCTGACAAAGACAAGACCCTGCAGGGGGTCTTTGTGAGGGTTTGAACGCAAACAGAAGCTGGGAAAGAAAGCAGAACCAAATCCCTCTCTGCCTGATACGGAGGTGCCCGACGGGTGGGGGAGGGGCAGCAGGTGGTGGGGAGGTGGGGGTTCGGGGACCCCTAAGAAGAGGGCCTGTTACTCCACTTCCAGCTGATTCCTGTGCCTCCTCCCATCTCTTCCCCCCACCTGCCCGTGGAAGCCCTGGCCAGTGAAATGTGTGAGGACACCAAGGACGAGAGTCTGGGTTCCTCACTCAAGCTCACGCGGGAAGGAGACAAGAGCGCAGCGGTCTGAACCACGAGGCAAGACGCTGGGCGAAGGGGAGCCCAGGGGAAACAGAGGCCTCCCCACAGCTCCCAGGGCTCTGAGGCTGGGAGACAGGGCACCGGCCCTCCTGCCTGTACACAGGGCAGGGTTGGGGGACTGGCATGTGGGCACCACCCAGAGCTACCCTCTCTGACTGGTGGCCAGAGAGCAGGAGGCCCTTGTGCCTGGATGGCCAGGGTCTTCCGGTTCCGAGAGGCCGTCCAAGGCTCTGGCTGCAAGGATTGATCTCTACTGGGGTTCCAGTGACCTGTCTGGCTGGTCCCCAGGGCCAGTGCCCAGTGGGCCTGTGACCCTTACCAACTCCAACCCCTGGCTTGCGCAACTGGAAGCTAAATTTAAGGACAAAACTTTAGAATAAATGCTCGGAACAAGTAAAGCTCCTAAGAGCCAGGCCTTTCTTAAGCAAGTCCCCATGGCTCTTTCCCACCACCTGCTCCGAGCTTCACCGCCCCCGGAGCGAGGATGTCCATAGCTCCCTGCCTTGTGTTCGTTCCGCAAAGTGCCAGACCGGGTGCCGCTCCCAGGCCGAGTGTGCCCGGCTCTGCCCCCAGTTCTCACAACAACCACACAGGACAGGCAAGGAGGAGGAGGCAGAGGCAGGCAGAGGCGACCTGATGGCCCTGGCCACAGCGCTGGTGAGGGGTAGGGCCAGTGGGGCAGGTCCCGGCCCACGCCACACCCCCCGCGGTCCCCTGGCGATCTGAATGCATTCTGAGTCCTGCTGTCTTTCCGCTGCCACCAGCAGCCACTCCCCTTCACTGCCTCCACCAGCCAGAAAGAAGCCCTGCCGTCTCCAGGCCACTGACTGCTCCAGACGGGGCCCTCTCACCGCCCATGGGGGGAGTCAGCCCAGTCCCCGGGCAGCACACCGAGTGAGCCCTCCCTCGTGCACGACACCTGCCGGGCCGGTGTGTTCGGTGCTCTTTCCTCGCCTGACTGAGTCGGGAGCTGAGGGTCGGAGAGGTGAAGCTGCTGGCCCACGGTTCCACCGCTCACGCCCTGTGAACCCAGGCCCTTCTGGACCGGCCCCGAAGCCCACGCTCTGTCCCCTGTGCCCAGTGGGGTTTCCAGTCACAGCATGCGAATCGCAGAGACATCGGGCACTCCTCTGTGACAGATGAGCACATCGAACAGAAGTGGCTTCCCCAGCGACATGCTGACAAGCCTCTTCATTGTCCCTTCATCACATGCCTGGTGGGGACGTTCACTCCGTTTGGTCTGAAGCCAGAGTCACAGACACAAGTGCCCTTGGTGGCACTGGCCGGGGAGCTTCCTGAAATGCACGAGGAAGCGGTGGGCACAGGGCCGCCGTGACTCCGACCAGGCAGGAGTGTGGGCCTGGTGCTGCCAACTCAGCTGACTTCTCAAGAAAAGCCAAAAATCCAGACTTCTATGTGAAATCTCCCAATTTCTAAATGATAGAAACAAATCTGAGTGTTTCTTTAAACAGTCTTGAAGCCAAGCAAAACACATCTGGTGGCTGGACTCAGCTCTCAGGGCGGCATTTTGCGACATCCGGTTTTAAAGTTCATAGAGGGTATAAGTTCAGTCCATTTAAAGGAAGTTCAATTTAGTATAAAATTATCAGTTTAGCATAAAAACGACCAAATGCTTCTCCAAACACTGCATCAGCCAAATCAAACACGGGCTGGAGTCAGCCTGCAGGGGGCCATTTTGTACGTCCCATTTGAAACGTTTATAGGAAACACGGGTTCATTTGAGGAGGAATCAACTCAGCGTAAGAACTGTCTGTGCAAATCAAGACCAGCCTCTGACTCAGCTACCAGTTTGCTGAGGAGGACGTTTCTCCCAGCAGCACTTGCTCTGACGGGCACTCGGTTTGCCAGAAGAAACGGACCCCCCGCCGCCACTGGCTCGGTCGGTCAGGCCTTGCCACCCACCCCAGTCTGCGGCGGGCCGACCTGTCACACCACACTGCCGTGGAACGACCGCGCCCCTGCACATGGGTTCTCAGTGCCCACTGCGCACTCTGTATCTGGTGCTCTTGGTGAAGAGACACCCCTGTTTTCTCCTTCCCCTCTGGCTGGCAGCCTGTGGTCAGCTCAGGTCACTCCCAAACCCGAGGTAAGGCTGGTTCAGCCCCTGGCGGCCCCGGGCCACCTGACGGGATGTGAACCCCCTTCAGCACTCCCGGCCCCTGGGCCCAGCAGCGAGCAGGCTGGCATGGCGGGGGGCGGCGGGGAAGGGCCCTCGGGGACCTTCCCTCCTGGGAAGGAGGCACTCACCAACAAGCCATTGGAGCCGTGGACGGTGACACAGCGAGAGAAGGTATGGTGGATGGATAGGTCCCGGACATACGTGGGCGGGTCGTAGCCGCCCTGCTCATCCACGTCGCCGGCCAGGTGGAAGTGAACCGGGTACTGGCCCACCAGCTGCTGCCCCATGTGCACCAGCTCCACGCCCTCCAGATGTGCTGCCTTAAAGCCCAGTGCAAACTGGGGAAGGGGAGGCAAGAGTCAGGAGGGGCCCATGAGGCGTTCCCTGGCCCCCTACTGCTGCACACAGTCTGTTATCCTCCGAGTGCTTTGCTAATCCCACCCCAGGTAAGCCAAGGCCGGTCCCTGCGCCTGGGCCCTCTCACCCCGAGGGAGACGAGGTGCTACTTGACCACGGGGATGTGGCAAGGCAATGGCCTGGCAAGGGAGGGGTGCAGAGAGACGGGCTCACTTCCACCCTCTTTCCCAGCCTCCGAGGCCGCTGACGGTTATGAGGAAGGGAACTACGTAGAGGTGGCTTTGGTGGTGACAGAGCACTGAGTGAGCGCAGACCAGGGACGCTGGAAACTCTGTAACGCAGGCCTGCACCACCAAACACTGCGTCCCTAACGTGCTGGGAGGGTCCGCGCTCTGTAAGCTTCACTCTGTTGTTCTTCTCAGTTATTTCCCAAAACGCCTTATCTTTAAAGCACATGATTTCAGCTTCAAGAGAACTGTCCTCACAAAACCCCAGGACACTGTTATTCTGTCAGCCTTAACCCCACCGCTGAGAGCGACGGCCGCATGAAGGACTTCGGGTGTCTTGTGCCACCCAGTACCCCAGGTACGGGGCTTTGTGCGGCCATGCCAAGCAAACGGCTCCTGCAGCTACGGCCAGGAGAACGTGAGCTCGGGTGCCGACGCCGCTCTCCTCTGTCTGCAGCGCATCATCTTGGCCATTACCCTCCCCTGCCTGGACACTCAGAGGTTAAGCCAGTGCTAGAGTTTCTGCCCCTGCGCCCCCCACTTATCACTGGTCTGCATGTTGGGGGGTCTCTTGTGCACAGGACTTTTTGTGGGCTTCATGCCCTGACCCCTTCTGTTAGGAAGGGATCAGGATTAAATTACGAAGACAGGGCATGGGAGCCACGACTGGGGCTGGAAATCGGGACGGCAGGGAGCGCAGGGTGACAGGGTCTGACCAGGAGTAGAGCGCCATCCCCAGGTCGGCTCCACTGTTTCTCCTGTCCCCAAGCACGGGTGGGAGGGACAGCGTGCCAGTGGGCAATAGAGAAGCCTTCTCCAGCTTCCACAGGTTCCCTTGCCTTGGTCCCTGCTCCCGGCCCCACCTCCCTCCCTAGCAAGATCCCACCCACTGGCATCACAGGGATTCTCCTGGTGGGGCCTCTGGCCTCAGCCGGGCAGACCCTACCTTGATGTGGCCCCCAAAGGTATCGAAGTCAAAGAAGTCACATATGTGCTTGCTGTAGGGGTAGCAGGCGTCCTCCGTCGCCCCCATGATCACGATGTTCCGGGTCAGGAGCCCCACCTCGGCCCGCATGTCCACGCCGTCGATCTCCTCCCCGATGTGCAAGTACATCGGTTTCCCTGGGGCAGAAAGTGGGGAGTGGGTAAATCAGAGGAACTGCGTGGGCCCCAGGCCCCTGCCAGGTACCCCACAGCTCCTGTGCAGGTCTCCCCGGGACCTGCGTGCATGGCAGTCCTGGGGCCCCCGGCCCCATACACGGAAGAAGGAAGCTCAGGGAGGTGAAGTTGCTTGTCGGAATGGAGAGAGAGGATCCACGGCCGTGCTTGCTTAGATCCTGTGACAGAAACAGCTCTGTGGCCCCTGATACCTGTCCTCTTTTCTGCTTGTGGTACTAAGATCTCCAGCATTTTAGGGAGACCCATGGCTCCCCAGGAGAGCCACCCGCCCGAGGGCCCCTGCAGTGGGTGTGCTCACAGGATGGGCAGAAGCAACCTGTGCACCCACAGGGTCCCCGCTCTCCCTCTGCCCCTGGGGCTGGAATGCGGACACGTGGGAGTGGCCCAGCCTCCCCCAGGCAGTGAGGACCACGCCCTGGAGATGGCACAGCAATGCGAGAGAGGACACCTAGGTTGAGGACCCCACGGAGCTCACGCCCTGGACTGCGCGTGGAGCCGGGCCGTGTCTGTGACAGCAACCGGGTCTGTGAGTGACCGCCTTCAGCTTCACGCAGAGTGTGTGCGCATCTGCAACCAGTTTTCTGGGAAGAGCCGGACTGGACGCCCATGCCCAGCACTGTGGCTGGGTGCTGGGTGCCTCCGTGTACCATCCGGAACAGTGCAGGAGCTTTCACCCCGCTGGTGCTCACCTCACTGCGGCCTCCCCCACCCCCTCCTCTGGCCATGAAGCAGGTAATGTGTTGTCCCCTGTACCACTGACGCTGAGCCCCACCCCGGGGTGACTGGCTGGAACTTTGGAACCACCTTTGATTTTCGGCCCCAAGTTCTGCCTTCACAACGACCCCTGACCTTGCCTTCTGGAAGAAAGAGATGTTAGCTGGCCTACAGGCAGCTCCGCGCTGGAACTGCTGACCTGGCTGGCAGGCACTTCACCTTCCAGCTGAGGACGGCGTTACAAGGAGCAGCAATCTCTCATGTGGGTTTGCAGCCTGAACCACACCACGTTGCCTTCGCTGTGACCTTGACTTGAGCCACAGAGCACACACGTCACTCAGCCCTGTGGCACAGTAACCACATGCAAAGCCCGTGGTCACCAGGAGCCCTGGGCAGCACCCACCAACAGCGACCCCACCCTGCGCTTTCAGCCAGGGGAGAGCTGGCCCCCGTCCAACCCTGCCCCGGCACACGCCCTGGGCTGGGCCTGCAGCGTTTCTGAGGGTGGGGACGGCTCCGCAGTTCTGCAGTCTCAGGGAGGTGGGGGCTTCTCTGAAGCACGTCAGTTCACATAAATAAACCCGGCTTCGGCAAAGACAAGAAAACATCCCCTCTGGAATCAGTATCAGCTTCCTAGGACTGCTGTAACAAGTCACCACAGACTTGTGGCTTAAAACAACAGTCGTTTCTTTTCCCGCAGCCCTGGACGTCAGAAGTCCAAGGTTAGTCTCACTGGGTCAGCAGCTGGGGTCGGCAGGGCCTCTGCCAGGCCCCACTGTACTGGCCGTTCCCAGATTCTCAAGGCGCCCATGCTCCCCGCTCTCCAACGTGTACACTCTCCTCTGCTCTGTCACTGCGTCACTCCCCCCAACTCTGACCCTCCTGTGTCCCCGTGACCCCCTCGGGCCCAGCAGATGGTCCCTCAGTCTCCCATCTCACAGTCGTGACTTCATCCCCCCGGCAAAGTCCCTTCTGCTGAGTCGGGTTAACACTCACGCATCTTGGGGATTAGGATGTGGACGTCTTTGGGGCCGCTGTTCAGCCACTGTTGAGAGTTCGTCTCAAAAAGGCTTAGGTATTTAAAAAACTAACTTCACAAAGTCTATTTACTATAAGATACTCTTAGCCCGAGATCCCTGAGGCCAAGGCCTGTGTCCCTGGCCAAAGGCAGGTCCGTGGTGGGCGCCATGGGCGGGGCCGTCAGGCCTTCGGTCTCACGCAGGGCTGATGCCGGTGCCAGGGGCTTCTGAAACGAGTCAGCTCTGCAGAATCCTGGGCCCTGCCTGCACCAGGGCACCCCCGTGCCTTCTGCTTTGGGTCGTAGGGCCATGAGTCCCACAGCTTTAAGGCCCAGCGGCAGGTCGCCTCTGCACAGCCCTCCTCAGGGATCAGTCCCAAACATGACAGGAGAGAAAGGATGACAGGGGTGCCCTGTGACTCTGGGGCCGCGCTGTCCGGGTCAGATCCAAAGTCGGATTACAGCGCCAGCTCCTGGCGCTACTGAAGCTCTCTGGCCCTCAGGCTCTTTGCCTATAAAATGGAAATACTAATAGCACATCTCTCAAAAGGGCCGTTACACGAGCTGACCCACGGAACGTGCTCAGGACAGCCCTGGCACCGGGCAGGGGCTAGTGGAGCAGAGGGGACACACACGGCTGTCCCTGGGGCTCCAAGCACCAGCTGCACAGCTGCAGTGACCTCAGGCTAGGACGCGTCCTTGGTTCCCTGGGGGAGACAGGCGGGGGGTAGGAGCGACTGCCGGTGGATGGGGACCATGTTCATCAGACTCCTGTGAGCAGGCCAGTCGGCCAGTGTCAGCGTGTGTCGCCCGCCCCCATCCCCACGGTGGAGCCTCTGTCAGGACCCCCACAAAACCTCACAGCAGTTTATCTGTCCTTCGCTGCATTCCCAGGCCACACCCTGGCTGCTATCCCGGGGAAGCTGTGTGCCCCAGTTTCCCGGCCTCCACCCTGCCTTCTTCCTCGCAGCTCTGATACTGAAGGCTCAGCAGGGGCCACAGACGTGGCCAGATTTGTCCCAAACAATCCAGAAGGGCCACAACCCTGGGCAGGGACTGGGGTGGCAGGTGCAGGAGGCTGGGAGGCAGAGGGGCTTCGACCACCGACCTGCCTCCCTGGTGTTCGCCCTGCACCACCCTGGTCCACCTGCCAGCCCTCTGCACAGACGGGCACAGCACTGGCTACTTGGGTCGAGGGAAGAACGCACACCAAGGCCTCCAGTGAGAGACGCAGACCCAGCAGGGCCGGCGAGTCTGCAAGACAAGGCGAGGGGCTGCGCCTCTCAGACCACCGAGGGCGGGCCAGAGGGTCTCAGCTGGCAGGTCCTAGGGAAGGAAGTTTAAACCCAGAGTCCCGGTTTGCCCCCACAGGGCAGCCAACTTCGAGCGGGGATGCTGGGCCGGGCTTCCACGGAGGAAGGACATGTAGGTCACAGGCCTCGGGGCTGGGCAGCTCTGAATTCGAGTCCTGCTCACATGAGCCCGTCAAGGAGGCACGCCTGGTCTACACTGGCACCCCACCACGACCCTGACACGGTGGTCATGCCCTGCCCTGCGCCGTCACGGGGCGGCCACTAGCCACATGTGGCCGCCAAACACTTCAAATCTGGCCAGTGTGACCGAGGAACGGAATTCCTCACTTTATTTAGTTTTAATTACGTTGAAAGAGCCCCGTGTGCTTGGTGGCTCCTGAGTGTTCGGAAGCAGGGGTCTGGGTCCTGGGGAAAACAGCAGCCCCCCGCCCCGCCCCCAGTGAGCCCCTGACGAGGAGGGGGCAGGATGGAGCCTGTGAGTGCCTGGCACAGCACAGGGAGCTACAGAACATCGGCACTGCCTAACAGGGCTGTTACTCAGATGCGGGGGAAGGGCAGTCACGAGCGAAGTGGAGAGCCGGGTGGAAAAGGGCAGAGCATTGAAGAGCTCTGTGGCCGCCCTGTCAGGAGGTGTTGGGAACCACACTGCGGCTGGCGAAGCTCTGAAATACTTTTTTAGATGATTCACACGTTTTCACTGCGTTGCTCCCCCATCTGTTTCCCATCAGAAAACCCTATGATGCCTGTTTACGGGACAGGGCAGAGCGAAGGACGACCCAGGAAGGCTGAGTCCCTCCGCAGCCAGCCAGGGACGGCGAGCCCTCCGAGGGAACGGGGGCACTTCTGTGAAAGGAGGAAGCAGGTGGCGTGCTTGCACGCTGTCAGGGGGAGATGGGAAGCCAGAGAAGGGGCTTCGGAATGGACAGGAGAAACGTGAGCCTCCCTTGGACAGACATGCGCACGCGCGCGCGCACACACACACACACACACACACACACACACACATCCCCCTGCCTGGGGCTCTTCTGACACTGTCCACCAGGAGGCGCTGTTTTCGTGTGAGCCCAAAGCTGTGGGCAGAGTCAAGTGGACCTTCCGTTCGAACCTGGGGTGTGGGAGTCAGCGGGGAGCGGGGCTGGTGCAGACACGGACAAGGCCTTGCTAACTAACCCCAGGGAGGGTGCAGGGTCCTGAGGGCTCCCGCATCTTCACTCATCCCTGTCTGCCGTCCGCAGGCCCAGAGCAGCCCTGAGGGGCTGTGAGAAGCAGCCACACCAAACTGTCCTGCTGGGGGGGTGGGCCCTCACATCACCTCGGGCACCCTTGGCACCGACAGACGTCCCAGCAGGACCTGCTCAAAGTGAGACCTCCCTCCAGGCCTTGGGGTGCCCAGCACTGGGGCCCCTCCCCCTATCTCCACCTAGGCAAGGGCTGCAGAGCAGGCCTGCCACCCTCCTGGAAGCCACACTGCTGCCCAGACCACGGTCCCCTTATGGTGGGACCTGGGGACGCGGGAAGACGCTCCTCGCCCACGCCTGTCTGACTCTGCCCGGCCCCTTCTCCAGCCCCCACGGCCCGCCCCTGCCCACAGCGGCTCTCACGTGTGGGACTGTATCTTCACTGGGATGGCTCTGGGCTGGGTCTCTCTTTTCACTGCAGGTGGGACTGCCGGCTGCTGCGGGGCAGAGCCTGTGCACCCGGCGCACGTGTCTCCCCAAAGCCCGGGGCCCTGCCTGGCAGGCACGTGCCCGACTCTGCTACGTGGTCCGGGAACAGATGTTTGGCCGTCTCAGCCTCTACCCCCAGCGGCTGCCCCCTCCCGCCCTCTGCAGTCACACCCACCAAACCGCTGTGTCCCAGAAACACAGACAGCCTTCCTGTGTCTCTCCGACTGCGGCCGGGGTCACCGAGCAATGCCTGTGGCCCCTCGGCCACCTGCCCTCCCGCCACCAATGGAACGCGGGCACTGACCTCCAGCACTGTTTCTCACCTTTTTTACCTTTGCTCCCCCAAATTCTTTCTCAGCGCATCCTCACCAGCCAAAGAGACTGTGCTGGATGTTACTTCCTGTAGCTTTATTCCCCAGATAGTGGGCGTTGTGAACACGGTGCATTTGCTTTCTCAATCCACAGTCCTTTCCTGCTCTGAATTCTAACACTTCTCCAGGGAGCGGAGGTTTCAAACGTCCCGTGTCATCTTTCTACACCCCGACCTTCCTCAGGAAATGACGCTTTCCCCACAACAAGTGGTCTCGGTGGGGGGGGGGGGGCTGTTAGGACCAGGACCCAGTCCCTGCCTGGCCAGAGGGCGAGCGCACAAGCCGCCTGACCTGTGCTCTCTCTGCATGTAACTTTCAGCTCTGTCCTGGGGACGAAGCACGGTGCCCGCAGCCAAGATGCCAGAGGGCGGCTGCCCGCTGGCCCCTGCCACCCAGGTCCCTGAAGGAGCCCTGTCCCTTCGCACAGCCTGGCCGGTCAGCATCCACGTTAGTGCTCTCGGTGAGCAGCCCCACAGTGAGCTGCATTTCATGTAAGGCACCCCACTTGGGTCCTGTTGTTTACACCCAAAAACCCAGTGGATCCACAACTCTGCCCACAAGGACAGTCGGCCCGATGGCAGTTCAGGTCTCTTCCCACCTCTCACAACTGGCCCCAGGAACCGCCCCCATCGTAAGCGACAGGGCGCCAACATCAAGAGGTAGGAGAAGGAGAAAGGTAAACCCAAGAGCTACGGAAAGAAGAGACTTAAAAACCCGCGGTGTATTGCATTGTTGCCTGACACACACTCACCCTGCGGCGGGAGAAAGGGACGTGCCAACCCCTGCATGGTGACCACAGTGGAGTGTGGGCAGGAACACACTGAGCCCGGGCCTGCAGCGTTTCTGGGCGCCCCTGCTTGCCGTGACTTTTGTTACGCAGCGCTATTGTGGCAATAGCTGACTAATACAGATCGTCTGTGATTTCGGCCAACTTTCAGAATAACCATTTCCAGATCCCGCTGGCCTACTAGGGTGGGGCTCCTGGAAGTCCTACCTGCCACTCTGACCTGGTTGGGGGCACAGGCTCTGCAGGGGAGCACCTGGAACTCTTCCGCCTGGTACATGGAGTAATCTGTACTGGCAACGACCAAGGTGTCTCCGGGCCTCCACGACTGCACGTTGTCTTCCAGAGTCAGGATGGTGCTGTTGACATTGGTGTCGACGGTGACGGTGAGTTTGGGCCTCACTGTAACCAAAGCAGGAGGGACTGAGATAATGGCCCTTTGCCCTTGGCAAACTCCTGACCGCCCACCTCTTCCCTTCCCCTCCCTAAATAAGGAAATGCCAGGTTTGCCTATCCAAAACCCAGATCGCCAGGCTCACTCCTTTTCAGGCTTGGTACAGGGTTTTGAGGTCAACAAAAGCCCTACCAGAAAAGAGCCATTCATTAGCTTTGGGCAGAGGAATTTTCCATTCAGTCCTCAGCTGGAGTTCAGTGCGGCTGCCTCACCACACCCACGTCGCTCGAGATGTAAAACAAATATAGTTCCTCTCCACTGTTATTTACAGTAGCTGTGAGCCGTTCCCCCAAAGACCTCCAGTCCCTAATGACTGCCTTCTGGAGATGGCCAAGTGCCCCCGCGAACAAACCGGCCATTTCCAGCCCCTTCTAACGAGCATCTCGGGAGCTGGGTTTAAAATAACAGCACCCAAGGAGGCTGCGTGTCTTGTGCAGGGCGGGGGTGTGGGAAGGCCAGCTCTGTCCTCTGCACCCTGGTTTTCTTGGGCCAGGCCCTTCCCCTTCCTGACAGACAAATGGGCAGGGTGGGGTCTGCTGGCTCCTGCCAACTCCGAGCACCCTCCCACTTGTCCTGTGTCACTGCGTGCTTGGCGGGAGCTCCATGTCACTGAGACCCTGAGAGGCAGCGGCCCCAGCCACCCAAACGCACGCTGCACGGCTACCGCCGCATTTCTGGGCCGACAAGGCGCTGCTTACCGGGCCTCCCACACAGGAACCGCACTCGGTACCTCTGGCAGGCGTGGCCCTGGTCATAGCACACAAACCTATAATCCTGGCCTCTCTTGTAGACAACCTCGGTGCTGAGGTTTGCTCCGTCCACTGTCGTGGCCTGCGAATGGCACGGAAATTATAGAGCAAAGTCATTCTTTTTTGCAAAGAAGAAAGATGATGATTAATGCTATAAACATACAGTCACGAGTCTAAAACTGTCCCTGAAGCAAAAAGTGCATACAACGGCCCAAAACTACTCCAATGAGGGCACCGTTTGGTCATGGAGTTGCAGGGTCCGATGTGCCGGTGTTCAGACCAGGGGTTCACTGTGCGTCGCTGGGTGAACGTTTTAAGGAGAGCTCACTACAAGCGGGTGCTCCCTTAGGAGCTGGACTGGCTACCTACAGCCGCCGCCAGTGCCGTGAATGGCGGCGCCATGAAGACTCACCACGTTCAATCCACTGCTGACCCCACAGCACACGGGGGCTCTTTACAAACGCTGATGCCCAGGCCCCGTCCTAAGTCTGAGATCTGACTGCGTCTGGGTGTGACCAGGCATCAGGCCTTTGCAAAGCTGCCCCAGGGATTCCAAAGGGCAGTGAAGTTTGAGGGCCCCACCTTGTAGCTGTGGAGCTATGTGCTCGCGTGTATTATCTCACCCCAGCTTTATGGCAAAACTGTGAGGTCTTTGCTGGCTTCACCGATAAGGAAACAGAGACTCCGAGAGGCTGAGGGCCTTGCCCAGGGTCACGAAGCCAGCAAGGGGCCGAGCCGCCCTTTGAGTCCAGTCCTGTCCAACCGCAGAGCCTGTAGCTGCCCTCCCCGCGGCGGCCCTCAGGGCTCCCAGCCTGGTGTCCTCCTTCAACGTGTGTCTGACCGTGGGCCCTCGGGAGAGCAAGGACCAAGCTTCTCCCGTCTCCCTGACCCTGGCGCCCAGCCCAGGGTTCGGCACAGAGGGGTCTCAGCTGACAGGCGCTATCGGGGGCTGGTGGGCTAGCGGCCTCGAGGCCAGGTAGGGAACGTAGGAGGTGAGCTCGGAGAAGGCTCCTGCCCGCCAGCGGGGGCTGTCCCAGGCTGGGTGTGTCCGCGCGGGCTGTCCTCGGACACATGCAGCTCCCAGCAACGGCTGCAGCTGCTCTCCTCCCGGGCACAGAGATCAAAGGCAGCAGGGCCAGAGAAACAGGCAGCCAAAGGACAGGCAGCCTGGAAAAGGGGGTGCTTTTTAGGAACCATTGTTTTGAACCCAGCAGATGCCCGTTGTCTTTGGCTTGGAAGGAGAGCACAGAGCCATGAGTTCAGCATAACGGAAGGGCAGCCTCGTCCTGTGAGCTCCACACCACCCTCTCTGGGGTCTGCCGGCCGCCAGAGAGGCCAGGGCTGCGGGGCAGCTCTCCAGGGAGACGCGGGGCCTTAGAGCAGGTTAGACGCTCAAGGCCACGCGCCACACCCAGCACTCGGACCCACCGAGGCCAGCATCTTCCGTAAGAGACCTTGTCATGCTGAAAACTGAGCCGAAAACATCAGCAGATAGAGCGGGACATGTTTCAAGAGACAAAATTCAGCCAACATTTCAAGGAAACAGCTCCTCAACTCTGCTGCTTTTTCTTCCTCTTTCCTCTCTCTAACCTGAGGGAAGCCCTCGGTTCTGGGTCACAGAGTAAACAGGGCTCCGTCCCTGTTCGGTGGGACAGACGTCCACTTTAAGTAGACACTACTGTATTGTAACTCCTAAGAATTAATAACTATAAAGTAACTGGCAGTGTTACCATCGCCACAATGAGATAAAGTAATTTCAGCATAAAATACTGATGGACATTCCCTGTGGGTCAGGCTCTTCACCTATTGGCGCACCAAAACCACAAAATAATCCATCCCCATTTTCCACAGGAGGAACCCGAGACAGTCAGCCGTGTGACCGGACTGACACCTCGGGCGGGGCTGAGTGTGAGGTGCGGCCCTCGGTCTCCGGGGCCTGCAAGGGCCGCCCGCACCGGCCCCCTTCACTATCTCCAAGCCTTCAGGCGAGTTTTGTTAAATTTTCGGCCTGGGATGAGCTGTGTGTCGATGCTCAGGGAAGAGCCTGAGCCCACGGAGGGGACACAGTGCCTAGAGGAGAGGGAAACGCCTGGCAGGGAGAGGTCATCTTCCAAACAGCCATGGTCTGGAGCCCGCCGCTGGCCGAGCAAGGGCCAGGAGCACCAGGAGGCGCAGGCAAGACAAGTGAGCATCCCCAAGGGTCCCCAGAAACGTTTGGGGAGCAGAGTCTGGTAAAGGGTTAGACTTCCTGTAGCCACGTGAGTGGGCAGAGTAAGCCTATGGCTGCTTCAGCATTAAAGCTGGGGCGTACGGGTTGCAAGAGAAAATTAACATTAGATCCGGGAAGCATGGTGTTGTGGGGGGTGGGGTGGGGGTGGAGGTTTGATGCCGTTGGACCCAAACGAGCCTACAACTTGCAACTGAACCTGAGAAACCCCTCAGCACACCAGAGCCAGGCGAATAAAGACCTTCGCCGAGAACAGGACGGACCGCAGAACAGAGTGTCCACACTTTGAGAAATGGCCCCTTGTCCACGGCCCCTCCACAGCACAAGGTGGGGAGCGGCACAGTCAGGTGACCTGTCACTTGCGGTCACATCACCCGGGACAAGGTGTTTAGTTGGCTAAGAGAACAGAATGGGCAGGGCTGGTCTTTCCTAAACGGCCTCTGACTCTCCGTGCAGCGTGCACGTGGCCTAGCCCTCGCTCTGGACCGAGACTGGGCACGACAAAGCGAACGCCGCCGACTCTGCCCGTGTCTCGTCTTCCCTGACGTCCACGGAGCGGAGCGCGCGGCTCCGCAGCTGCACCGGTGAGTCGTGAGGGCTGTGTGTGTACTCAGCACGCCCACGGTGAGAAAGTCCAGGCCCCTGTAGGTCGCTTAACTCCAAGGGCAGATCCTGAGCAAACCTTGTCCGTCTACGACTGCCGGCTTCTCCTCAGGAGAACCGGCTGCGGGTGTGCTCTCGCCCTGGACTGGGGTCAGCCCGCGCCCCCAACCCCGGCTGGGCCCTGTGCACTCAAGGTCCCGAAGGAAAGGAGCTGAGACGAGAGGGCACACCAGTGAGACCCACCCCTGCACCGGGCGTCCCTGCGGGAGCAGGTGAGGAGGAGGAAAGGGCCTGTAAGTAGGATCAGCAAAGAACCTGACGCTGCAACTCCCCAGCCAGGTGCGGGAGCCGACCGGGAGCCTGTAAACTGGGAATGGCGGTCTCTGGTGACCTGTGTGCTGTGAGGGCCATGCAGCCACAGCGCTCCAAGGGCAAGAGCGTCTGAGATCTACAGTCTCCCCCAAAACAGTCAGGCGACTGTCTCAGGTTGGTACCTGTATATCAAGTGGACGGTTGCAGATCTTTCCTGGGTGCGCCGCCCGGAGGTCGGAAATTTTCTCCCCACCTTTCCTGTGTGACACTTTGTCATGGTCGATCCACTCCGTCCACTCCACATCTAGGCAGCAAGCAAAGAGCCGGTCAGACGGGGAGGCCCGTGGGGAGCAGGCCAGGCTCGGCGTGGCCCCCAAGCACCCTCGGCACAGCAGATGGAGCGCTGTCTGTCTGGGCCTGCACCAGGCCGGAGAACAACTTGCCACCCCTCCCAGCTTCTAATTAAGACACCTCTTCCTTCATAAAAGCAATAGGTGTTCTTCATCGTCGCAGAAAGGAGAACGAGGAACCCCCGTGTGAGCCCCACTGAGCAGGGACTGCTGCCGTCTGCTCCCCAGGGCCCGCATACAGGCTCCCTGTAGGCCGGGCGCCAGCAGCCCCGCTTGTAGTCCCTGTCCAGCACCGCTGCCTGGACCAGGGAAGGCGTTCCCTGAGGGAAAGGCATCCCTCTGGGCTCCTGGCCACGGCAGCTTTACAGACAGACTTCAGGTGCAACTCAAATTGACCCTGCCACACTGGAGCGGCCTCACTGGTGCTGGAGAAAAACCCTTGTCCAGCAAAGACAGTGCGCCCTGGCCTTCTGCCCAAATGTCAGGTTTTTCCAGGCAGTCCCGGACACCTCACCTTGAACCCACTCGCTGGATGAGGAGACATTGAAGTATTCACCGTGCTCCGACCGGAACAGCTTGAACACCTGGGCAGAGGCCGAGCCGCGGTGACCTGTCGGAGACCAGACGTTCAGCGGCAGGCAGACCCCCAAACCCAGAGGGGCGTGAGTCTAAGGCAGAGAAAGCTCCCCTAATATGGGGCTCTTGAGTCGTTTTTTAAAAAAAGCTCCAGGCCCATCTTCTCACTTGGAAGCAGATAGTTGCCCTCTCTTGCTTCAGGTTTGGAAGCGGAGCTGATCCGCACTGTCTGCAGCTTGGAGCTGGGGCATTTCTGGTGTGGGCCCCTCTCTGAGACCAGCCCCGGCCGTGCCTCCTGCCCCCGCGAAGGGCCATCCAAAGTGTCTTTTTAGCTCCAAATACTACCCCTGCTGGCTCTGTGCCAGTTCCTGCCTTCCCTATGCCCCTTGTTTAGAATAAGTTGTTAACAAAAATAATAAGCAAAGCCACTCTTAAATGGCACCGGAGCTGCTATCCCAGAGGAACTGCCTGGCAGGTCTCACCCCTCAAGTCTTTGGGTGTCAAAACAGGGCCAAATGGCCACTGCATGGGGCTGACAGCAGCCTGGAGCCCAAAGAACTGCTTGCAAGGAGAGTACAAGCCAGACCTGACACGGGGACAACTGGACAGGCGGCTGCCAGACCGACAGTGAAAAACGCTGCTGAGAACGAACACCACAGCACTACGTTCTCTGCACCCACAGGGATGCCTTCCGGCTGCGGGCGGAACCGCTCCCCTCCCGCTCGCCTGAGGGCCCCTCACTGCGCCCGTCTGCAGGAACGCCATCTGCAATTGTGCCTGAATGGACGGTTCCCCAATAGCTACTTCTATTGATCTCAGATAAACACAGGTTGTCTCTCACTCTGAAAGGCCTTTCACTTTCAGGTTAACAAAGTCAGTGACGAGGTCCCTGAAAATGTAAGTACTAGCTTATTGATTGGCCTTCAACAGTGTTGGCTTGCGACCCTTTGACGGAACAGAGACAGGCTGCAAGGTGTGGAGAGCTGGGTCGGCACGCTCCAAGGGAAGGCCTCAGCGCCTCCGCCAGACACACTGGGGGAGTTCGCCAGCCATTATTACCGTGATACTCAGTGTGGTCCTCCACGGAAGCAGCAGGGTTTCCCTTCACCGTCACAAAACTCCACGGGTGTCTGAAACCAACAACAGAAGTGAAGTTCTTCACACGTCTGAGCCCGTGCTGGAGGCAGGCAAGACACAGTCACCTGGCGAGCAGCCTGTGGGCACCTGGGGAAGTGAGTTCCCGGACTGGGCTTCCCTTCTCCGCAAGAACAAGAGCCTTTCTTGCAAGCACCGGGCTTCTTACCCACCTGGCTCGCCCAGTGTTTGCGTGTTGTGAGCCTCTCAGCTCTCCTGGCCCGACACAAGGCATGAATCACAAACAAACAAGCCCAAAACCTGCCTCCACCCGCCAGGCACACTTGGGTCCTGAAGCACGTGCTCTGGTTCCCTTTGTAAACAAGAAAACATGTTTCCTCTCATGCCGGGGATCCCCAAGGCCACCCCGAGGAAGACGAGGAAGACGCAGAGGCTGAAGTGACTGACTACCTGGGGATCAGCAACAGGCTTTGGGAAGGAAAGAGATGCCTCTTCTTAATGGGGTGCGAAGGGGAAAGAGGAGGTGTGAGCGTTTGAAAGCCGCCCAGTCCTCCTCCCACTGTGGGAGCACCTGCCCCCATCCTCCCCTGCCGCTGCCCCCCTCTCGCTCTCAGGTGTCTCCTCATCGCTCCCCTTCCTATCTGCCTTCCACGGGAGCGCAGGACGCAGAGTCTGTTCTGGAGCCTCAGCCCGCAGCTGCTCAGCAGCCACTTCTGGAGTGAATGAAGAGATCGGGCCAGGTCTCAGGTCTTACACTGATGTCGGAGGCTCTGAGTTTGTCACCCGCGGTATGTCTGTACAAACGCGGGGTAAACGTTCCTGCGCGCCGAGGTCCCCTGCCCGTGAGAACGGCCAGGGCAGACCAGGGCAGGGTCCATCCTTCCTGCAGCTCCTGTTTCTGGCATTGACTGAGCCCCTCTCTGTGCTCCTGCCGTCTATCACCTGTGCCCTTCCCAGCAGTCCTTGGAGGTGGCTCCCGCATCTCCCACTTTACAGGTGCAGGAGCCACTTGAGGACAGGTGAGTCACTCTCCTGTGGTCACACCTAATAGGAGGCACAGCCCAGACTCAAAATCAGGTCAGATCGTATGCCAGGTCTCGGGCCTTCGTCACCACCTCCTTCTCCCGGGGCCCCAGGGAGCTAGGCCTGTGTGGTTCAGTCTCTCAGTGTGAACGAATGCACTGGCCTTTGGCTCACAAGCCAGTGCCGACAGAGGAGCCCTGTGACACCACTGTGCCCTGTCATCTTCGGCTGGACGCCCTCTGGAACCTGGAGTACACCCCCTCGGCCCAAGGGGGCTGCCATGCTCTGAGCCCAAAAAGGCTCTGGCCTGCCCCAACATGACCCACGGCCACGGGGCTGACGGGAAGGGCATCGCTGCTCCACAGCCACGGGACAGGTGGCCTCAGCTTCCCTCTGAGCCGAGCGCCGATCCAGCCTGATAGAGAGGTGTGGCTGCCGCAGGGCAAACGGCTTCCTCTGGGTGCCAACGAGTGGGCGTGCGCCCAAATCGGCACAGTGCTCGGGCGGAGGCCATCAGCTCAGCGCGGAAGACACTGAAGTGCCCTTCCTTGGGGTGAGGGGGCCTGGGGGGCTGGGCAGGGACGCTCCATATGATCTCTAAACAAGGTGTGCTCATCCCCAGGGCAGAGTGACCCCTCTGTCAAAGGAAAATGAAGTGGACACTGGCCGTGTCCACAGGAGGCGTGGCTCTCACACACTGTAGATGCTCAGCTAATATTTTGCAAGTGGCTGACTGAATGAATGAACTCAGTAAGACAGAGACCTCTGCTTGTTCAGAGTGAAACATGCTTGTAAGAAATGCCAGGCTTCTGTGTCCCGTGCAGACTGAGAGGGAGGCTCAGTGTGGGTAGCGGGAGGTACCTGAATCCGAGGTGCAGGAAGTGTTTGCTGCCCAGTTTGGTCATCGCCTTCCGGGCGGAGTCGTCCAGGTTCCGAGACCCTTCATCGTTCACGGCGACAGACAGGATCATGCCATTGGGCACTTCATTCAGATACCGCACCAGACGTTCGCTCTCCTTCTTGAATGTGTAGGTGTCAAACCTGCAGCGGGCAAGACAGCTCAACGGGCCTGCCACAGCCAGAGAACCGGTGAGGTTTGTGTCTTTCTCGCAACAGCCAGCCTGCCACCCCAAGGCCCCAGGGGCTCTGATTTTTAAAGAGAAGTTTTTACCACAGCAAAAGTCAAGCGTCTCAAACGGTGCCAACAACCCACCGTCATGCATCTCAAAAAGTCTACACCACCGGTGACAGGAATTTACAAAGCAAAGACACAATTTTGTAACAGTGCTAACTCTCCCCCATGTAGCTATAAAGATTTTGTGCAATTAAAATGGAAACTCCAGCCCTGGCTGGTGTAGCTCAGTGGATTGAGCGCGGGCTGGGAACCAGAGGGTCCCGGTTCGATTCCCAGTCGGGGCACATGCCTGGGTTGTGGGCCAGGTTCCCGTGAGGGCCATGTGAGAGGCAATCATACATTGCTGTTTCTCTCCCTCTCTCCCTCCCTTTCCCTCTCTAAAAATAAATAAAAATAAAATCTATTAAAATGGAAACTCCAAAGGAATTTGTCTTGGGACTTAACAGGCAAAATAGTTCTAAAATGAAACTAGGAAAATAAAGCCGTGTGAAGAGTCAGGATTTGGGAAAACAAAAGCAGCGGTCGGGGGCGGTCAGCGGGATGGTGCTTCTGAGTCACTGTGTGCGGAGCGGCCAGCCGGCCCCGGCCCCGGGCCGCCCCGCGCCCTGGACCACGCCGCATGCCCGCGCCTGCCTTCCCTCCCTCCTGCTCGCCTTCTCGCTACCTGATCAAATGCTTCCTACCTTTCAACACACACGCCTATGTTATTATTCCTCCAGGCAGCCTTCTCAGGCGACTGTGGTCTGCATTTATGTGTGTGCGCCTAGTGTTTATTATCACCTTCACTCAGACGCAGCCTCCTGAGGTCACTAACACGTGAGTGAAGCAGCGTGGGCGGGAGGAAGCGTCTGTCTTTGAGCCTCCACAGCCGTGTCGGGAAAGCCTTGCTCCCCAGGTCGGTAATGAGCTCATCATAGGCTGGCTTTTGCAAGCAACCCTGCCGCACTGATTTAAGAAGTCGTGCCAAGGGGCCAGCACAGAGCTGGGGAGACGGCCCCCCTCGTGTGCGGGGAGGGCTCTCTGACATGCTCACCACCTGCCGTGCCCCCCTGGCTGCCCGTGGCTCCTGTGGGCCGAGGCAGGCGGCCGTCCCCAGGGCACCTGTGAGGGCAGCACAGTGGGGAAGGGCCCGGGCCAACGGGGGTCTGAACCCCAGCTCCCACATGTCCCAGCCTTGTGACTCTCAGCAAGTGTTGTCCCTAAGCCTCGGCGTTTTCGTCCGTATCGTGTGGATCATAACAGAAGCGAGAAACCTCAGCACCAGTTACAACAGCCAAGACACGGCAGCATCCTGAGTGCCCATCTGCAGACAAGGGGACAACGAAGGGGTGGTGCATACGCACGCTGGACGGTGACTCGGCCACACGAAAGGAGGCAACCCGGCCATCTGTGACACAGATGGACTGACAGGGTGTTCTGCTCAGTGGGAGAAGTCAGAGAAAGATAAATAACACAGTTTCACTTACCTGTGGAATGTAAAAAACGAAATAAAGGGACAAACAAACCAGAAACAAACTCAGATACAGAGAACAGCCTGACTCTGGCTGCCAGATGGGAGGGGCCTGGGGTGGGCGAGAAAGGGGCAGGGGTGAAGAGCACACCCTGCCAGTTGTGAAAACAGTCCCACGGGCGTGCAGCACAGCACAGGACACGTGCTCAGTAACGCTGCAACCGCCGTGCGCGGTGCCAGGAGGGCACCGGACTGACCTGGGCGATCCCTCTGTAAACCGTGTGACTGTCTAACCACTGCGCTGCACTCCTGAAACTAATGTAATATTGTACACCAACTATAATTAAAGGGAAAAAAATAAAAGAGGAGAAAAGAAGGCCTGGGCCTGAAGGGCAGACTGGCCCAGAGGAAGGCGGTGCGGGGCAGAGCCGGAGCCGGGACGGCAGCGCCTGGGCGAGCAGACGCGGGGCGGGTGGGGCAGAAGAGCCCGGGGCGCCACTGCGGCTGGACGCCATCCTGGCGCACTTCTGTTCAAGGACGGAGCCCACAGCAGCCCTCACCTGGGCTCCCCATTCACGGCCCCACCCACTGTTCCCTGCAGGGCACCTCGGCCAGCGTGAGCGCCTCGCAAACCTCCATGACAAGGTCAAGGACGAGTCTTAGGGACAGGGTCCATGACCGTATGGACTGAGCCTGAACCTGTGCGACGCCGCTAGACTCTCACTACTTATGAATTTCGGTTACCCACGGGGAGTCCGTCTCAGCAGATAAATTCCTCGCCAGGACTCATATCGAACAAACGTCTCTTCTCGGTCCACACAGCCTTTGGTCGGGAGAGACCACATGTGTGGCAGGTTCCGTGGATTATCATGAGGCTAAACCTCCTACTGAGGTTACGGCGCAGCCGCCGTGAGGTTGCAGCCGCACGGCACCGTGTGCGCTGGCGCCGCACTGCCAGTCGCAGGACAGCAGGGCAGATGCAATTAGGATAATGACAATAAGGGACTATGTTACAGTTACTGCATTCACTACGCTGTGATTTCATCGTTACTTCAGAGTGTATTCTTTCTCCCTACAAGACAAAGACTGCTGTAAAACAGCGCCCCACGCTTCGCCGGCAGCAGCCCCGCACACCTGGTGTCTCTGGATCGCGTCGCTTTCCCTTGCGCTGGATTTAACCCCGTGCTGCTCTGGAAGGTCGGCGCTGCCTGAGCGCGCCGCTCATGAAGCCTGCAGTCGGGGCGGTGAGGTCCCGGGCCGCGCCCTCCCCCCATCAGGACGCGCCCAGACAGCGTCAGTCCCGCACGCTCCGCTCACGGGAAGTGCTCTGCACACACTGAACGCTTTTCTAAGTCCCTTCTGCTGCATTTTCACTGCTCTTTTTCCATGTTTGGATGCGCAGACACTGGACGCCGTGTTACCACGGCCCACTGTATTCGGCACCGCGGCGTGCTGTGCAGGGGTGCGGCCGGGAGCCGAAGGCCGGACCATCTCCACCAGGCGTGTGTATGGACACTGGCGTGTACCCAAGGGTGAAACCGCCCCACGACACATCCCCGCAGTTAAGCGATACAGGACTGCACTGCCTGCCCCGTTTTGCTATCGCTTTCTGCATTTCCGCCTCTCTGCCGGCTCTCCCACTTTTGAGAACATCACACCCTTTCTCACCCCGTGCTTTGCACCTGCCAGTCTCCCCTGAACACTCTCCCCCCGACTCAGCCTCGCTGTGCAGCTTTCAGCTCAAGGGGCAAGGAAGTGCCTTCCGACCGCCGCGCACAACCGGTCTTCCCCAGGCCCTGCCACCCATGGTGCTTTTCCCCGGTCACGGGTTGCCACAGCTGGGAACCGTGCCGTGTATGCGCGCGGGTGTGTGTGCACGCGTGCGTGTGCGCGTGGCTGTTCCCGCTGCACTCCGCCTCTCTGGGCAGACACCTGCGGAGGAGGGGCCGCTCCCTGAGGGCAGGGGTTCTGTGTGCTTCACTCGCCGCTCAAGTCCAGCCCGGGGCACGAGCCCAGTGAACGCACGCCGAGCCCAGGAGCCTGTGTTTCAGCGAAGACAAACCTTACCGGTCGCAATGGAAGACTGTCCCTGATTTGGGGTCGATGACGTGAACGATGACTCCACGGTGACCCCAGCTCCTCTCAAAAAAGTAGCCTCCGTCCTGCATGCCACCCGGGTGAAGGGTCTTGTTCAGAAACGTCCAGGAGAGCTTTCTCTGGCCGTGCAACTCCAGGGTGCCTCCCTGGCCCACTCCGATGTACTTCAGCCCGAAGTAGGGGTCCGGCTCCGCGCCGTCGTCAGCCCTACGAGAGAAGATGGTCTGCGTGGCTGCCGACACCTCTCTGCACCTGGCGCTACACCCGGGGCTGTCGCTCTCCCAGACCCCCTGCGGCCACCACTCGTGATGTCACCAGGTCGGGGAACCAGCCTGACAGCCACATCTTCCCAGGCCAGACCACAGGGAGGCCAAGCGGCCAAGTGGAAACACGCGACTTCAGTTTACGTGCTGGCATGTCTTTCAACACTCAGCATTTGAGCATTTGGTCCCTAACACACATGGAATCACCTGGACACGAGCTGTCCACCTGGCGCACTCGTGGCTACTGCTTCCCACAACTCTGAACAGCCTAAGGACAGGCTGCAGCCAGGGGAGAACAATGCAGAGTATTTTCTTTACCTTGTCTGTTGTAAGCGATTAAATAAAGAGCCCGCATGAGCCACGACATGCTGGGAGGCGGCTGAAAGGCCAGCATGGACCCAGTGCACAGCAGAAAAAGGCCCGGTCACTGACACCCGCCCTGATTGCGATCACAGTCTGGCAGTGCACAGTAACTGCATCCTACCCGAAAGCCTGGCTGTCTCGTCCCCTCTCCCCGTCAGAAAGCCTCCCTCCCATCAGATCCAAGAGTAGCATCTGACCCCTCGATGCGGTCTACCCACCTGCCATACAAAACGATGCTGAAATTGCCCTGGAAAGGGCAGAGGGCACTCCCAGCATGCAGTTCTCCTCCATTGTCAATCAGGATGTGCCGGGCACGCAAAACAATGGTCTCCTCGTGGTCTTTAACGACTAGCTTTCCTGAGGGGGCAGGAACGGGGCAAGGTTAGGAACACGAGCGGCAGGGGGAGGCCACAGCAGAGCCAGTGGTGGGCGTCCCAAGCCCCTACCTCACCCGAGCAGGCCAGAAGCACCTTGTTCAAACCCCTCTGTGTTTGCTTGCGTTTCTCTCCCCTCTGCCTTGCGATGCACACAGCGGCGGCCTGCCCCTGCATGCACTGCCCTCAGTGAGTGAGCGAGCCACTGGAGGCGAGGGGAGCCGGCACACCCGGAGCTCCAGGAAGGCCTTCGCTCTACAAAAGCTTCCTCCTCCATATCTGGACCTCAGACAAGCTTCCCCTAGGTGCTCAGAGCCAACGGTTATCTCGAAGACCCAGGTGCTCCGACACGAACCCAAAGCACAGACTCTCCTGTCCACCTGAAGTGACGGTGCCCCGCATCCAGCTGCGAGACTCTGGGCAGCGGGGAAGAGAGCGCCCAGGAGGGACCGGCTCACCTCCGTTGGAGATGTGGATGGAGTGGACGGTGGCGGACGAGGTCAGCAGGAGTGCGCTGCCCTGGCCAATGGACACACGGTGGTCCTGGTTGTGGCCCGGGCGCCAGGGCTGCAGCCCGGGGCTCTGGTCAGGACACTCAGCCGCCCCTGTCAAGGACGAAAAGATGTCAGGGCCCCCGTGCTCCGACCTCCCCAAGACCTCCCCAGACCGCAGCAGGGCTGTGCCTTCTCTCTGTGGCAGCCAGTGCGTGACGCGCCTGGGGCCGCGTCCCTCCCTTGAGCCCAGTCCCACAGCGCCCGCCAGGGCTGACTCAGGCTCTGAGCCTCCTTCACAAGGGAATCTCACACTTTCGGTTTTACTGAAACCGCTCTTCCAGCCAGTGCAAAACCCCGGGGACGCGGGACCCAAGCAATGGTTCAAATGACAACACAGAGGGCTTGCCGGTCAGCGAACTTTCCATTCTAATCCAGAGCAGGGTGCCGGAAGGGGCAGGAGGCGCCTGCCTCATCACTCTGCAGCCCACAGCGGTCACCGGGGCTCCTCAGCCTCATCCCACAGAGGGGCTTTGCAGGGATGGTACCATCCCTGGGTTTGTCCTTAGACAGCAAGTGCTGGTTGGCCTTCAGCGGAGGCACATCAGAGGCCCCGGGCTCTCCTCCACCTCTTCCTAGGCCTGGGGAGTCTGTTTGCAAGAAGTTGACTCCCCAGTTGTGCAGGAAACACAAGGCCAACGGGTGAGCCCGTTGGTCCAGGCACGGAGTCACAACCTGGCTGACAAATCATCCCAAATCCACAGGCAAAGCCTCGGGTCTCGGCACTGACTACCCTCACGTTCCATGTGTGCGCACGTCAGACTGTGCACCTGGGGTCAGGCGCAGCGAGGGCACAGCGGTCACAGAGCCAGCCTTGCACGGATGTGCCTTCTCTGGACCTGGATGCTTAGCTCTCGGTGAAGGTCACTTTCGGTGGCTGGAAATGGTCAGTGCCTGCACTGAAAAGTCACCACAGCTACCATCCTTCCCAGGAGGGACTGTGGGAAGTGAGGGGCCAGGGACAGTGAGTAAAAGTCAGAACTACCTGGACCATGAGTGGCCAGGGTTGGTGCCTGCATCCCTCTGACATCAGAGAAAAGCACAGACCAGAGGGAACCAGACTTTCCAAAGGGTCTGTCCTCAAACAGGATGGGGACCCAGGGTGCAGGACAGAATGCCCAGGGCAGGGCGGACGAGACCGCCCCAAGGCCCTGCTGCGAGTTTCTAAAAGACAGACCCCGACCGGCTCCCAGCCCAGGCCCAGGCCCAGGCCCAGGCCCGACCCACACGGTGCGTCTTCGCTGAGCGAATGACGGAGGGTGAGTGGCCGACTTTGGGCGACACTGCCGAATGTTGCATCAAGAGTTACAGCGCCCGTGACTTACTCTGTCCCCTGCGCATGTGTCGGAAAGACTCTACAGGGAATCACCCTGAAGGAATTTCACTAGTGAAGTTTAGAGATGACTTCCTTCCATCGGCGCACTGATAAAAACCAAAACGTAAGTCCTTTGTTCTTATTGTCGAAAAGCAACCAACTCAATCAATTAGAATAGGGTTTTTTACAAAGAGCAATGAGTGGTGATGGTGTGATCGCTAAACCTGTAATCAATATTTAAAAATTGCCCCCCATCTCCACCTTCCCCCCATTTTGGTGTATTTGATCACCGTTTCCTGCACCGGCTGAACTGGCCTTTTGCTTGTGGATGTTAATTCAAAATCATGCAAAGAAAGGTTGCTCCTGAGATCATAAAAACAGACTCAACCTCCTGCAGAGCACACACACGTGCTCTCAGGGCGCCCAGATCTCACGACAGGAAGGCAGGAAGCGGCCACGGCATCCTGTCCGAGGCAGGAGGGCTCGCAGGCACGTGGTTTGGAAGATCTGACCTGGCTGCCAACGTGTGGCAGGTAGGGAGCTTTTACATGAATATCTAGATGACTGGCTTCTCTTAAAAATTCACAAGATCCTACGACAAGGGCCCCGCCGCCACACAGGGAAGCGATGTGCCACAACCTAGAAGAGGGTGTTGCTTTACGGGTGCCTGGACGTGCCAGGTAGCCATGGCCCCCGCCTGGTCAGCTTCCCTGGCTTATGCCTTGCGCCTGGCTCCTGGAGACACGGAGTATGCAGCCGCTTCGCTTTGTGCACAACGAGCCGGGGGCCCAGGATGAGACTTGTCTGGGATCGAGAAGTCAGCAGAGCCCGTCAGAGCCCCAGCCCCTCCCCAGTCTGCTCCACCCCCGCTCACCTGTGGTCCCAGCTTCACGGAAGACAGCAAAGAGGAGCAGGCAGACTGTCAGCGTCACCTCAAAGGAGCAGCCCTGCCTCCTGGCCAGTGCCATCCGGGCTGCGCTTTCCCTGAAACACAAGGACAGCAGGTCAGCCCGGCATCCTCCCGGGCAGACACACACAGGCCGGGCCACGTGTGCGCACTGAGGCCGTGCTGGGCAGCACCCCCAGCTCCCGTGACTCCGAGTGGGCAGGTCAGGACACGCACCCCCCGCCACCGCCCCGCCTGTGTCCTGCAGCTCAGAGACCCTGAGATGGGTGGGATTTCACCTTTGATGCTCCAACTCCCTCCCTTTCATAATGAACCTTTCTCTTTTTTTCTTAAACACAGCCGAAAACAAAACTACTGCCACTGACAGGAGCTGAGAGTTCAATGTTGCCAACTTGCTGTGTGATCTCAGCTGCTTTCATGAACCTCTCTGGGCCTCAGTTTCCTAATCTGAAAAGGGAGGGTGTAAAGTGGCTGATTTCTAACCTTGACACCACCTTTATCCATCTATGTTTTTAAAACGGGTCTTGGCAATAATACTGAAACCTTACATATGGGGCCTGTGTGTTATAAACCCTCCTATGACCCACCCAAGAGAAAGGCAGGGGCAGAGAGAGCCATGTCGCCCAATACCCACTTTCCTTCTTACTCAGTGAACAGGCCCCTGATGCTGACCCGGGCGCAGGGCCACCAAGCATGAAGGCCACCTTGTCTAGCCTCTCATGCCCGCTGTGGCCTTGGAATTATGCTCTGGCCAATGGAGCACACGGGCAGTGTGTGAATTTAAGGAAGCATTCCTAAGGGAAAGCCTCCAGGAAGCCTTTCCTCCAGCCTTCCTGCTGGCCGGAACTGAGATGTGATGGCTGGATCTTCAGCAGCTATCTCTGGCCATGTCGGGGAGCCAGGCACTGATGACAGCAAAGCAGATGGAAAGAACCTCGGCTCCGACCTTGCAGAGGACTGAGCAGCCCTAGACTGCAGATTCACTTTTATGTGAGAGGGGTTTACTCAACTGCCATTTTACTAAAGCCACTTATCTTTTTTCCCCTTTTACTCACACAGAAGGTGATAAGGGAATCTGTCTAGATAAACCTCAAGGCAGGAACTTTTATTAAAAGACGCCAGATTGTCCTTTCAGAATATAATGCCACTTGGAGAAAGGCCTTTGTCCTCAGGTCCCATGTGGCACGCAGACTGTGAAGACTGGGCATCTGCCCGAGTCCTCAGTTCCTCCCGGAGCCTGATTGTAGTTGTGCCCAAATTCGGACAGGTACTCCACACACGGAGAGAAGTGGCTCAAACCTGTGTCACGCCTCCCTCTGAGCTCGCGGGGGGACAGTCTGATCACCCCAGACCCTCCACTGCGGGCTGAGCGCTTTCTGTGCCTCCGTGCGCTGGGGCTGCAGGAGGGCCTGACAGGGGCGACTGGCCCGAGCTGGGGCCTCCACACAGGTGTGTCGGGACCCCGGGGAGGGAGGGGACAGTCCTCCGAGAATCAATGACCGCGGTGTCCTCGCAACGGGCACCCTGCCGGGCCCAGGCCTGATCCGGAGAACAACAGGGCCCATTCTAGTGCCTCAGCCGATGGCTGAAGTCACGCATCGCGATCTGGGAACGGCGCCTTTCCCACGACCCCAGACGAGGAGTGTCCGCTTTCATGCTCTTTGCAACAGAAAGGAGGGAACACTGGGGACAGGAGTGTTTTGTGGTCCTGAGGGGAAAGCCAGAGCCCTGCTCTTGAGTCTTCATCGGTCAGAAAACCAAAAGTGGTTCGCCGTCTGCTGCCGAGAAGCCCCGAGATGTTAAGGGTGCCTCTGAGGGAGCCTGGCCTCCAGGTCCAGGAGCTGGTCCCTTCGCAGCGAGGCAGACGGTGGCGGGGGCGGGGGGAGGTCCTGTGACCCTCCCCACGGCGACGCTGCCCTCTGGACCGCCTGTCCTGGCGCAGAGAGGAGAGCCGATGGCAGGCTCTGGCGTTGTCTGGTCCGACACGGCCCATGAGGGACCAGAGAGATCAGTTCCTGGGCGGATGTGCAGACAAGGCCCCTTGGAGGGACTGTGCGCAAACCTCTCCTTCCTAACGCCCGAGAGCGCTCCCGCTGCGTCTCAGAGCCAGCCCTGATGGGCCACGGAGGACCTCACATGGCTGGGGGCAGGCCGTCTGCTTCCTTGCCCGTGAGTGGCTTCCATCGCCTGACTGTGCCGCAGCCCCCAGAAACGGTCTGATGAAGGGACCCCCAAATGGTTCTCAAATTCTACTGAGGGGTTCAACGCCAAGGGTGGACAGCTTTCTCGGTTGGCCACTGCAAGCTCTCTGGCATTGCCATCGGGGTCGGCTTCTCCAGCTGCCAGGGCACCGTTGGGAAACGAATCCGAGCTGCGGAAGTCCAGGGACGGGCGCCGGTGGCGAACACTGCGAGAAGTCGCCGCAGGAGGCTGGTGGCCGAGGCTGATGGCTGGAGCCGGCCTGCCCCTCAGCAGAGACCGTGGGGACAGAGAGCCTGAACCCGTCTGGGGGAGGCAGCACTCCGGCCCCTCACAACCACAGCGAACGTTTTCCAGGGGCTCTGTCGCTGTCCACTGCACTCAGTCCCCACGCTGCCAGGCCTCACAGGGACAGGGCGAGGCGAGCACCCAGCAGGAACCAGGGACACCGCCTGCCACAGCGTCTCAGCCTCTCCTGGCTGCCATCACAGCAGGCGCCTGGGTCTCCCCTCTCTCTGCAGGGGCCCATCCACAGCTGCCCGGGTCCAGGGCTTGTCACCTGCATGGGGAGAGAGAGGAACAGCGTTACTCCAGCTTCCAGAGGGGCCCCTGGATGCCTTTTTCTTAAATTGCTGTAGATTTCCTGTAACTTATGAAGTGATCCCCCCAGCAAGCCTATTACCTGTCCAGCACCACCTGGCACCACAGACAGCTATCACAATACTGCTGACCACGTTCCCTGTGCTGCACTTCACGTCCGCATGACTGGTCTCCTAACTGGCAATTTGTGCTTTCGAATCCCTTCCCCTTCTGTCCCCAGCCCCCAGCCCCAAGTCCCCAGCCAGCAGCTCTCTGTCTCTTGCTCAGACCCCACCTGAGCAGCAGCCCCAGCAAGCATGTATCTGCCCGCCACATCCCTGGCCCCGGGGGCGAGAGGTCCTGTTTCCGGCCCCCACACGACCCGCACTGAGGCTGTTTCCATGTCACACAAACTCAGATAAGCAGCACAGACTGGAGACCAGAGCCGGGGCCCCAGACTCTGCAGGCCCAGGCGCACGCCCTGCGCTGGGAAAGCCACAGGAGCGCCTGGCCTCAGCTGTCATCTACAGACCGAGGCGGTCCCTCCCGGTTCCAGTCTGTGCAGGGCAAAGGAGGTGCTCCGTCCGAAGTGCCGGCAGCTCTGCGCCTGATGCACCGTCAGTGCGCAAGTTGTGGGAGCTCCTGGAATCCAGCGCCCGTGGGACCGCGGCCGCAGGACCCTGGGACGTGGAACCCGAGAGCCTGGCCCTGCAGACGCTGACCCAGCAGCTCCGGGGTCAGATTCTGCATGTCCAGTCAGCTCCCTGGGGAGGCTGCTGCCCCTGCTGCCGGGGGTGGGCCGCGCTCTGAACAGCAGGCACCTAGTTCCAACCCCGCCTCCACCCCCGCCCCCGCCCCAGTCACTGCCAGGATCACCGAGACCCATGGAGCAGAAGGGAGTCACTCGCATTGGCCAGGAGCAGTACAAGAAGTCTAAACCAGTGTCTGACACAGGAGCTACTGCCTGACTCCAAGTTATGGGGCGTATGTCACCCTCCCCGCCGCCGCCTGTTTCCACTGAGGAGTCACTTCACATCGCCATCGGGAAAGTCGACAGGTCTCAGGACACTCTGTCCACAGCACCTTAAAGGATCTGCCCTGGGGGGAGCGCCTCCTTTGACAGGGAATTCCCACGGGGGAGCCCTGCAGAGCCTCAGGGCAGAGAGGAGCAAGGCACCACCCCAAGCACACTGGAGCCCACGCTGGGGAGCCTAAATCCCCATTGCACCCCAAGTGGGCTCCCCAGCCTTCGCCACTGCACCTCTGAAGCCACGCTTCCCTCTGACCCTCTGGGCACATGTGGCCTTGGCGCCCCGTGCATGTCCCTGCACCAGAGGGCTCGGGGAACAGGAGGTAAGGTTCTCTCCCCAGCAGCGCCCCATGCACCAGGTACCGCTGGCAAAGCCACAGGCATGACCCTCCCGCCCAGGCGATGCCTCCTTGGAAGAGGTTACTCTCGCTCGGGGTTAACCGCAAGAGTAAGTCACGTCACCATAAGGAAGCACCGCACTCTGCTGGGTGTTTAACAAGCTCTGCCGTCTGATCCAGCAGCTGCCAGTCACAGGTGGTGTGCTGGGTGCATTCAACTTTCATTCGAGTCAGATAAAATGAGAAATCCGGTTGCGCACTCACAACGAACACAGTTCCAGCACTCGGTAGGCATTAGCGGCCCGCAGACACAGGCTGGGCTGCAGAAGCTTGTGCTGGACCCACAGCGCAGGGTCAGAGCCCTGGCGGCTGCCGGGGGCCGGTCAGAAGGGCCACACTCGAGCTGCAGCTCCGTCGAGAGCCCGGTTCTCCCGCTGGTCTCCCCGGCCAGGGGCGTGGCCCACTCCAGACCTGCCAACCTGCTGGGTCAGGGGCTGGGGTCCAGCCTCCCGTGTCCCCAAGACTGCAGGGGATGGCGCTGTGCCCCCAAGTGTGAGCACCGGCAGTTCAGCCGCCCACCAGAGAGCAGGGCAAGTGCCGGCCAAGCGCAACGCCTTCGAGCTCCATCACAGACAGATGCAAAGGCGCTCTCGGATCTGCCAACCTAGAGCTGTGCGCGACCTTGGCCATTCATTGAACAAGCTAAGCCTCAGTTTCCTCATCTGTGAAATGGGGAATAATTGTAGCTGCCTTACAGGGCCGTGGGTGGGATGAGAGGACGCACGCCACACGTGTGGCACAGCGACAGCCCACGGTGCCCAGATGTCGGTGCTGCCTCCCCCACGCTGCCTCCTGCTCACTGCCTTGCCCCGCGACCCTCGGCCAACGCAGTGCACGGGGCTTCTGGCCTTGTCGCTGATAAACTAACTGGTGGAACTGCGTCATCGGTTAGGCGGCACCTCTGAACAAGCGACGCTTTCTCAGAGGCTTGACATCGGGGCTTTACGCAGGAAACCTGCCCCCACAGGGCAATCTGTTTATGGAGTGAAGAAAACACACAAGTGTGACGTAATGCAGCCCACGCGGAGCTCTGGGCACAGGTTCTGCTGGGATCCTGTGAGTGTGGCAGACGCCGCTGCCTTCTCTTTGGAAGGAGCGCCCGAGGGGTGGGGTCTCCCGGCACCTCAGAGGACAAGGAGAGGGGCAGAAAGGCTTTTCCCTTCCAGGGGGGGCTTCCCTTCTCTCTGCAGTTCAAGCAAAACAGAGCCCCCGTAAGAAGAGAGGGGGAGATAAAACGATGGGACTGTTGACAGAGCCCAGGGCTAAGTGACCACTTCTGGCCCATGCGCGGGAGCAGATTGGGCCCAGCCCCCACCACGCGCCCTCTTCCTGCCAGCCCTCCGTGGACGGGCAGGGGCTGCTCCCTGGCTTCCATGTTCCTTCTCTCCGCCACCCACCCCCCTCCAGTGGCCACGGGTAGCCTCTGGAAACACGCGATGTAACGAGATTCCACTCCGAGAGGTAACCCCAATGTCCCAGTGTCCCCTCCCTTGGTGCCCAGGCATTAGATGCTCGACACCTCCGACCGCTTATTCACGTGGGAAGGCCACCATGCCCCAGGCATGTCTGAGACTCCCCACAGCTGCGAGGGCCCCGGACATCACAGCCACAGTCCCCATCACCCCAGTCTGCCGCCGAGTGCTTAGCGTAGCTCCACTTCTATGCCCCCAGGGGGAGGAGCTGCCGCTGCCAGCAGGGCGCACAAACTACCCCACTGCGGGGGTTGCGTCCCGCCTCAGCACGAGAGCGGCCGTCTGTCTGCAGGGAGAAGGGGCTGCACTGTCACCCCCGCAGCTGCTGGCCAGGCCCTAGGGCATCAGAGGGGTCCTGCAGGGCACATGGGTCTGGCCAGTGCACCTGCAAGGAGACCTGGAGACTGGTACTTCAAGGACGTGCCGACCTGGCTCCCACCCAGGCTGTACCAGGCGTCACCTGCAGAAGACAGAGCACCTCTGCGGGCGGGCCCTCCTCTCCTGGGACAGGGAGGCCCAGCCATCAGGGCCTGCGCCCCCCGTCAGAGCTCAGCAGCTACAAAGGGAGGCCCCCAGGACTGAGTCAGAGCCTGCACCTGCCCATGCCCCGCCCGGCTGCCCACCTTCCCAGCGGGCTATGCCCACGCTGCTGGTTGGGGCCGTGACTGTGGATACGGACACACCAGAGATTGTGTTTAACTGAAGATCCTAACCTCAGCAGCTGGGGTGGCGCTTGTCCTGGCCTGAAGTTGATCTGTGTGGGCCCAGTTGTTTCTGAGGTTCCAGAAAGATGTCTGCAAACTGCCCTGTCCCCTCTGCCCACCTCCCTCCAGGGCAAGACCTGCTTCACTCCCCCGGGATCTCGATGGCCCCTTGGGTCCACTCTTCACACTGAGGGGCTCCTGCCTCATGGGGACTGTCCCCACAAACAGCTCCATATCACAGAGCACATAACCGGCACTAAACAACAGCAAGGGTACCCGAGGTGAGCAGGGTCCAGTTCCTGGAGTGCCTGTGGGGCGAAGGTGAGGGGTCTGGACTTCACCCTGAGTACCTGGGGGCTGCAGGCAGACATGAGGGCAGGGGAACAAGGTGATACGTACTTTTCAAAGATGCTGCTGGCAGGGATGGGGAGGGAGGGGCGGGCACTGGGAGCGCAGCCCCAAGGCGTCTGCGGGACAGAATTAACCCCACCCGTGTTTAGTAAATGCATACTGCAAGAAGGCTCCAGCCTCCAGTCTGGTTTGGGTGGGTGGGAGTCAGGAAAGAATAGGAACAAACAAATGCCTCCTGGGGGTGCCTGCGGGTTAGGAGCTCTGGAGAAAAGCTGAGGCGATTAGGGGGAAGAAGCACCTATCTCACTGAGAGACAGAGACAGACAGACAGAAACGGTGACAGAAATGTTCCTGTGCAGAGCTTGATGAGCATGCAGACCCCACCTCCACGCCCCCACCCCCAGGGGTTCTGACGAGGGGCCGGGGCCAGGGCCAGGGCCCAGCAAGCCATGTTCACCTGTACACCCTGACCCGTGGGTGGGTGGCTATGACGCAGGCCCTGCCCACCAGAGGCAGGAGGAGCATGCTTACACGCGGGAGGGCCCACCACCTGCACAAGCTCCGTGCTCGAGAGGTACCCTTCCCTCTGGGACGGAGGGCCCAGGACAAAGGCCCTCTGCCTGGGGCAGCATGCCCCAGGCCTGGGCCTGGAGTCTTCAGGAGAGGCAAGGGCCAGGCGTGGTTCAGGTTTTGCCCAAAAGGAGAGATCGTCACCCTGGTCAGAGCGAGAACGCACTGCACGGAGATGTAACAAGCGGGAAGTCCCAGGCGTCGGTGGGCTCTGCTCTCCAGCTCCCCCGCCCTGCTTTCTGCACCTCACCCTTCCTTTGCCAGCCATCTCTCCCCCACTCCCACGCTTGTGAGGCCGAGCCCCCCATCTTGGCTCCCCAGGTGGCCAAGGGAGCCAGCCGGGCCGAGGACTGTGGTCCACCCCCAGCTACCATCTTTGGTTCAGGGATGGTCACTCGACCGGAGACAAGGAAGGGGCAGCACGGAACTGCAGGGAAGGCTGGTTCCTACCACACCGGGGGCGGCCGGCCTGGGTCCCCGAGAGGGCTGGCCGAGAACGAGGCTGCACACAGAGGGATACCGAGCCCAGAGGCCGAGAGAGGCCGTGCGTGAGCGCCCAGATCCAACTCCGCCTGAAGCTAGTGCTGTGCCTGCTCGCTCCAGCTCCTCGAGCCAATAACGTTCCTTTTCGTTCGAGCCAATTCGAGTTGTGTTTTGATATTTACTATGGAAACAACCTGACTAATGAGGCGCCCCCAGGGAAAGGCAAGATGAAGGTTACTTTCCTTACAAGTCTATTTGCTCTCAAAATGTCCATTTTAATCAGCGAGGCCTCACATCACTTCACTGGCCAAAGAAAGCTCCTGCCTCCAACGGTAGCAGGTCCCCCAAACACTCGTGTCTTTGGAAAGGGCACCCACATTAGGAAGAATGCCACCACCACAGTCTAAGACTCTTTCCTGCGAGATTCTGCAAGAACCGCCTCTCTGGCTGCTCCCCGCCCCCACCCAGCCACCGTCCCACAGACCAGCCGGCGTGGATTACCGCCCATGTTTGCTCAAAGCCTCCGCCGCACCGAGGGTGAAGTTAGAACGCCCCCTGGCCGTGCACGGCCTGGCTCCCTCTCCACCTCACACACAGCAGTCTCTGTTCCTGCCGTGTGGGCCTCGCTGCCGTTTCCTTGACGATGCCAAGCTCCCTTCTGCCCCAGGACCTTTGTACCTGCTGTTCCTACTGCCTGAAACGCTCCCACCACTGCACCGCTCCTCGGGTCTCCATAAAGGCCCTGTTCCCAGACAGGCTTTTCCCGACACCCCCACCTGTCTGAGGGAGTCCTCTCTGTCAAGACCTTCCACAGTGTCCTGGTGGCTTTCTTCACTGGCCACCATGTACTGACGTCATGGGTGGGGGAGGCATCGCGGCCACCAGCGGTGCGACTCAGGGCATGGCCCAGGGCCTGGCAGCATCAGCACCTCCCAGTGCCTGCAGCCGATGCCTGGCAGGCCTCGGGGACGCAGGGGCAAGCTGAGATTTGAGGACTTCACTTCTGAGCTACCTCTAACCTGATCGCCCCCCTGCTGCTGGAGGAGTCGGGCCCGCTGGCTTCTGTGTGTGTCTCTGCGCCTCTCTGTCCCCCAGCGGCACCGACAGGAGGGCCGCCAACCTCAGGCTGAGGCTGGCCATGGAACAGCCCCCAAAGAGCTCACATGAGCCCGAGGTGGGCAGGCGTGTGGCCCAGGAGGGAGCCCCTGGGCTGGGACATCTCCAGAGGCTGCCCTGGGGGCACCTGCTGTGCCTGGAAGCCGGGCTGCAATGGCAGGGGCCGCCTGGCAGTCCTCCCGCTCCGGTTCCCGGGCCCACACAGACTCAGGGAGGGCAGGGACCTGCTTTCCCTGCTCCTCTCCCTGCCCGGCAGATTGGAGTCGAAAGCCCATGCCTGATGGGTTTACGTTTGGGCCACAGCCCTCCTTTGATCTGAAGGGCTTGTCTTTCTCTGGGTTATGTATTTGTAGAAGCCACCGTGGCCTCCCACTCCCGCCGACACACTTCCAGGAGCGAAGGCCAGCAGGGGCCTCGGTGGAGGCTGCTTTGCTGCCCCAGGCGCCCCTGGGCCCTGTGTCTGGAGCCAGTCGCTGGCATTCCTACAAGCAGGTGCCACTGCGGCCTTGGAGCACAAGTCTGTGGTCTCCGGGAGAAAGGGGCTCTGATACACCGATGGGGAGGGCGGCTAGAGACAAGGGAGTCCTGGGTCTGCGATCTGGGAGACCTGGGCACAAGGGCTGGGACAGGGATGGGCAAGGGGGACGGTCCCTGCTTGGAGAAGCTCACCCACCAGCCCTGAGCTCGGGGACCCCTGCTTTACCACTAGGGGACCCCAGGACTCTATGTAATTACTTCCCCCACACCCCCAACAGTTCACTGCGAACAGCTTCAAACACACGGCCAGGCTGGGGGAGCCCCACAGTGAACACCAATCTACGCACAACCCAGATGCCACCAGTCACGTTTTACAAGATTCTCTCTGTCACGTCGACCCACCCCTCTATCCACTCAAAAATCACCCTTAATCTTTGGCTGTATCTCACAGCAAATGGCAGCAACCCGCACACCTCTCCCTAAAGACTTTGCAGGCCTATCGTTACCTGGAGTTCACGATCCATTTAACTTTTAAAAACCTTTTGAGGCAAAATGTGCCCGTAAAGGAACACACAGCCCTCAGGTGTCCGTCAGCCGGACCCAACGCAGGCCCGCGCCTGCGCACGCCAAGCCTCATGCGTCCAGGCGGAGGACACGGCCGCGCCCGGGCCCCACCCTGTCAGTGCCCTCTTGCAGGAGGAGCCACCGTGGTCATTGAAACACATCATAACAACGCTGCAGATTTGCTTCGCCTGTTCTAGAACTTTCTACAAATGGAAGTAGCCTGTACCGTCTGCTATGTGAGGCTCTCTCTCCCCAGCATGTTTTGGGGTCCAACCACATTGCTCTGGGGGCAGGGTGCCAGCCCCACCACTCAGCACTGTGCAAAGCCGTCCCCCGGTCCCTCATCGGTAAGACCCTCCTCCAGTGGCCTTTTGTGAGGAATAACGAGGCGGCACGCACGAGGTGACGGCAGAGCCCCTCGCACAGACAGAAAGTATTCTCAACGTTACTGTCTTGGCGAAGAGGGGCTGGTTTACAAAGACGTGAGTTTAAACCTCGAGGCGCCTCTGAGTGGCTCTGCCGTTCTGGGAAATTTCCGTGGGTTATTTTTAAAATAGGAGCAGCTTCGTAATGTTTTACAGTAGTATCTTGTGGCCATTCAACTTTCTGAATTACCTTTCTTCCACGTTTTAGGCTAAGATTCCTGTGAGGCTCAGAAGGCGCAGAGAGTGAGTCTCCTGCTAGCGAAGGGAGGCTGGGAGGGAACTGAGGGAGACACACAGACCACGCTAGGCCCAGCTCCCGGGCGCAGCGAGCGCTCTGCAAGGGCAGCCTTTCACTATCAGACCCGCGCTCTGCAAGGGCGCCACAGCGATGGACTCAGATTGGCTAACGCGGCGGACGCCCGGGGAATGCTTTGGAGAGAGCCTTGCCCTGAGGAGTCAGGACACCGGGCACACAGCAGCCTCAGGCTTCCTGCCCAACAGATGCTGTTGCAAATGGAATTCCAGGGAGGCGTCCCCTGGGCCTTCGGCCGGATCTCCCGGGGCTGCAGCCCACGCCTGGGCCGCGGCCAGCTCGGAGCCCCCGCCTCAGGCTCTGGCCTCCTTTGCTGAGCGGAGCCGTGGCCCGGGATGCTGGCCCAGGTTCAGCCCAAGCTGGCTGCATTGCCTAAGATCTTCCAGAGGCTTCAGCTGGAAAAAGTGATTCCTTGCCTTTCACCATAAAATGGGGGCGAGCTGGCTGAGAGGGGAGGGGGTACCATCAGTGTGGGGCAGATCCCGCTGGTCACCAAGGGCCAGCCAGACGCCGCCTGGCTGGGAGCTGAACCCAGAACTCTCTGACCCTCCTTTCCCTGCCTCTGGCTGCCAGCTGGCTCTTAGTACCAAATCTGGAGGTGATGCTTCTAGCACCTTGGAGCAGGGAGCAACCTTGAAAGCCACGGAGCCGTGACTTGCTTAAGGTTCCATAGGGAGGATTCAAAGCTGGTCCTAATTCCCTCCAGCGTACGGGTGCCTTGGGTTGGGCTGGACGCTGTGAACCGTTTATGTTCAACCAGTTCCATCCACAACAATGCGGGCTTGTGTGATCTGACCTGCCGGGCCCTGCCTGTGTGCGCGGCCGTCCCCGAGTCTGGGAGGGGCCCGTAGGGGCGCAGAGACCAGGACGTTGGCGTCTGTCATCCACGCGTGACTCGGTGACCCCTTTCCAAGTGGTCACACTGCTCACTGTGAGACCCACGCCATTCACATCGGGTCTGTGACCTTCTCAGGGCTCCCAAGACCCCCAGGTTCTGAGGCTTCCCGCACCGCTGCCCCGAGTCTGTGCTGCAGCCCCCGGGGCCTCCCCCTCAACCAGGTGGCCGCCTGGCGCCATGCTTGTTCAGCGGGACCCCCAGCTCCTTGGCCAGACTGACTGGACCAGCAGCTACAACTGCCCAAAACGCGGCAGCGCTTTTCTCCCGGTTCCAGTCCCTTCTTCTGGCCTGGCTTTACACCTGCCTTTGATTCTAGGAGACACTGTGTCCTTAAAATAACCCGCGCTGGGTTTTTTTTTTCCTCCACATTTTGCTAAATTTAGCTCAATTTGGTGTCTATTACTTGCGACCAAAAAAAAAGAAAATCTTAGTGTGCAGCCCCCCCAGGGAGTGGCCCAGCCCTTCCCTCCTCAGGTCTCAGCCGGCCGTGCAGCTCTCGGCCACAACACACCGTTCCAGTGGGTTTCCCCCAAGTTCTCAGGGGCCGGGTGGCTGCAGCCCCGCCTCTGGTGGCTGGGGCTCCCGAAGGACAGAGAACATGACGGCCCCGCTCACTCCGAGTCCCGGGCCGGGCGGGGTCGGCGGAGCAGGGCTCCGGGAGACGGGCACGGATTGCAAGCCACTGGTGGCATTTTGCTTGCTCAGCGACTTGGGCACCTGTCGGGAGCCACTCCCGTGTGTTTACAGTTCGATTCGTGTTGGAACAAAGACAAGGTGAAAACCAAGTAAACAGCTTCCAGAGACACTCAGCAGTGCACACACTTCGGCCTGCTCGTCCCTCAGGACCAGGCGTGAGAGAAGCACCGCCTTGTCTGGCCGCTCTCCAGGCCCTGGCACGTCCCTCTGAGTACGCTGGGACATGGGCGCACGGAGGTGAAGCCCCGCTCTGAACGAGGAATAGGTGCGTTTGGTGACACGTTTGGGTGTAAAGATGGAGATGCCAGAGGCGACGTCTGCAAGCTGAGTCAGCACGCTGCCCGAGCCACGGAAACAAACTGCTGTCTTCAGCACGCAGCAAGCTCCCTCGCTGCTCCTCGCTGCTCCTCACACCTCTCCGGCTTCCAAAAATACATGACGGACACAGCCAGTGTGTCCCCAAAGTTCAGACTCTGGTCCAAATGACACCTGTGAAGGGCCTTCCACCTGCCAGGCCTTGGGCTACTGACTACCTGGCCGACGCTGCGCCCTGTCCCAGAGGTTAAGTGACTTCACTGTCCAAATTCACGTAACCAGTGAGCGGTACGTCTCCTCTAGGCCTCACACGGCTGGGACTGCCGGTCCTCGTGTTTGCTCCGGCTGCTCGGCTCCTCGTCGGAACAGGTGGCTCCTCTGGAGGCCCGCGAGGACTCTCGGACGAGCGTCCCTTCCTGCCCTCGGACTTGGCCTCCTTCCTCTCTCGCTCACGAACGCTCCGTCCGGAAGAAGTGCTAGAGGACCTCCTCCCTGCCAGCACCCTCCAATCCTGGGTCTAGCACAGCGCCTCTGCGCTGCCTTCCGCCATTCGCGGCGGCCTCCTGACACGCTCCTGCCCTGCGCGGAGTCCAGCGAGTCTTCCTCCAGGGCAGACCTTACCTACTCCCTCTGAATCCCTTCCTGTCACCTGCGGTCCCTCGTGAAGTGGCCCCTACCCAACCTCACTTCTGGCCCCACCCACTTTTCACCTCCACCCTGGCCGCCCTGGACCACCAGAAGCCCCCCCAACACCCCGCACACTCCCTCTTGTGGTCTGTGCCCCTCTGCACAGGGCTCCTTCTGCGGAGGAGGCCCTTCATTAGCATTGTTACCTGGGGAACCCTATGCACCGCCCCTTTACTGGATTCGCAAGGGGAATTAATCACTGCTTTCTTCCTCCTTCCCATCTCTGACTGGCATCTGCCATTATTCGTTCTTATTACAGAATTGCATTCCAGGTGTCTCCCACGCGAGGATGAGAGCTACTGGAGGGCAGGCAACTTCCCTTTCCCACCTCTGCATCCCCGGTCCAGGGTCCCTCACAGAACAGGGGCTCAGCAAGCGCTTTTGGGTGAGTAACAGAATCAACGCCCCGAGAGATCGGTGAATGAATGACTTGTCTCAACTCTACCGAGAACCTCACCCAGACTGAGACCGCATCAGCCCTCCAACCCCTGGCCCCGAGGACAGTGTCCTTCCTCCTCCCCGTCTCTCCCTGGTCCTGTGTGGACGGTCGGCGGGCCTCTCCTCTCCCACGGAGGGACCCCAGCCGTGTCAGCCTCCAGGCGCTGCCCCAGCTGACCGGTCCGCAGGTGCCAACCAGCAAGTCTCTGGGCTGGGTTCTGGACTCGGGCTAGAGGGTGACTTCGAGGACAGTCTCCTTGCCTGAGGGAAGCCGTTCCCTATGAGGCAGCAGCCCCATTGGCCTCCTGCTCCCTCTCCGTCCCCTCTGCGAGGCCCAGAGGCCACGAGGAAGGAGGAGGGAAGGGGCAGCCCACGTTCAGTTGCCCCGAGACCCCCCTCCCCTCCTGCTCTTTCCACACCTTGGTCTTGCAGTGCTGCCTAGCGTTCCCCGAGCCTCAGCTTCTTTAGGCTCAAGACTCACTGACAGCGGAGGAAGGGAGCCCCAGACTTGGAGGAAGCGCTCCCGCCCCTGTGCTGTTGTGATCAGCAAAGTCCCCGATAACACGTGGCTGCTCCCCACCTTCAGGCCCTGTCTCCTTGGAGAAGTGAGCGGTGACACCAATAGAGAAATAGCCAGTCACTTTTCCTTCCATTGCCACCCAGCCAACACCCGCCGAAGCTTCAGTGCCCCTCCCGCACCTCCGGTCCGACCCTGACACGGTCCACGCTCTGCCCACCCCCGGCCAGGGCGACCACAACTGCCCCTCCCTCTCCAGCCCATCTTGCCAACATCATCTTCCGCAGACACATCTCTGTCATGTTTTCATCGTGGTCAAAGGCTCTGATGAGGCCCCTTCCCTACTGCCACCACCGGCCGTCTTGTTCCCAAGTCACTGCACTCAGCGCCTGCCCATTAGTCATGCGCCGGGATGCGCCTCGACCTTAACCTCTCCTCCTGTGTCTGTCCTCACTCAGCACCCCCTCCTCCCGGAGGCCCCTCCCACCTATTCATCATATTTTGTCCCCTTGCTTCCTGATCAACTTCTCTCTCTCCCTCTCTCTCCCTCCCTCTCTTTGTTGGTCACTCTCCTTAACCGCAGGCAACGTTCCAATGAAGAGAAACCCTGCGCGTCCTTTAGGTCCTCCCTGCCCCTAGTCATCCAGCTCGAGTGGACACTGAGGCCCGGCCCTGCCCACGGCCTCGTAGGTCCCTGCTGAGCAGGCAGCCCACCCCACGTGTGAGGGGGGCGAGCAGGCATGAGGAGCTGCAGGGCTCAGGGGTCAGCGGCTGGGGCGCAGGGAGGGTCCCTGGCCAAGAGCAGTAAGACTTCCCAGCCGGAAGGAGGTGCCCGCTGCACTGGAGATGCCATGGGGGCCGAGGGCCAGTGTGCAGTAGGCAGTCATGTGGGTGGGTCCGGAGGTCAGCAGGGAGGTGTGGGCTGTGGTCACAGTGTAACAAGGACCCCAAAGCCAGGGGAGGGGTGTGAACTCATCAGGTGACAAACCAACTTGGAGGAGGCTGAGCTTGAACACTCAGTGGCGTGACCCTGCAAAGTCCACCAGGGTCCCTCTGAGGAGGCCGCGCCCCACACTGTAGGCCTGGCCCTGCTTTCAGAGCCTGGGGAAACCTGCTTCTGGGGACCAGCTTCCCGCACTCCTTCTTTCTGCCCAAAGGGCCCCTTCCCCTCTGAGGGCGGGCTGCACCCTCAGGGCCAGCCAAGCTGTCAGAGCATTTGAAGTCCCCGCCTGGAGCATGTGGGGCCGGCAGCCCAGCGCCAGCACCTGGCTGCCAGCCAGGCCCACCACCTGCTCCGTCAGGTGCCCCTCTTTCCCTGTTGCCAGCAGCTGCTGACGCGGCCTCTGCTCCGGCAGGCTCCAGGCTGGTCGGCTCCCCGAGGGTTCTCCCTCCCTGGGACATCAGGAGGAGGTCTCCCTCCTTCCCCGCCGATGCTTGTTGCAGGAATGACCCCAAGGTGTAAACCAACTTCTCTCCCTAGGAATGCCGCCACTGCCTGAGCTCGGGCCAAGGAGAAAGGCTCATGGGCTTAGCTCTTGGCACACGGAGGCTCTGCTTCCCCACCAGCTCTTCCTGAGCCAACAGGGCTGTAAACGTGTTACGAGGTGCCGAGTGGGATGTGCGAAGCCAGCCCAAGGTGTTGGGGCAGGGGCGGGGGAGCTGGGGGCCCGGCCGTCCGAGTGAGAGTGGCTTCTCGATGGACCAAAGCCCGTGGGGGCAGGTGACGAGGCCAGAACCAGAGGGAGGAATCTGCCTCGACCCTCCCAGGCCACGAAGGATCCTCCAGGACCTCCTCTCGGGTTTTCCCAGACTTGCTGATGAATAATCCACTTCCTGTTTCCTCCGGGTCCTCTCCTTCTTAAAGGTCTGAAGGTCACTCCTGTCCCACGGGCCACACTGGGGTGCAGAGCCCCAAGGCCCTGTCTCGGGGATAAAGTCCCCTCTGTCCCTGTAGGAGGTCCCTGGGGAGGGGCACCCAGGCTGGGTGAGGGCAGTACTCTGAAGACACTGGGAAGCCGGGCTCTGTGAACGTGGTGTGCAGGTGTGCAGGTGCGCAGGTGTGCAGGGACGTGACGACAAAGGCGCTCACAGTCCCACACCTGGGAAACAGCTGAATGCAGGTGGAAATCGCCATGTGCCCCACTCCAGGGCAACTGCCAGCGTGTCCCTGCCTCCTTCCCTCTGTTCCTGCTTCCTTCCTTCCTTCCTTCCTTCCGCAGTCCAGCACTGAGCCAGGCACTGGGGCACCAGCATCCAACAAAACAGCTGAGTTCCCCAACCTCTTGACACATTTAATTTCCTGGTGTGGCCGGCGTTTATCCCGCAGTCACAAAACCAAACGCACAACTGCAAAGGACGTAATATGTTATGTGAAGTGAGAACACAAGACACCGAGCAGCAGAGGTCGGCCGGGGAGGCAAGGGAGGGGAAGCCCCTCAGGACTCTGAGCCCTGCTAGAAGGGTCCTGCTCCTGGCTGATGGAGGGGAGAAGAGAATGCCAGCCCCAGCCACACACCGACAGTGAGCCTGGGTCCGTGGGGTGGGTGGGGGGTGCCCCGCTCCGCAGCAGAAACCCTGTGGGGCTGACACCACAACAGGGGAAGGAGAAAATGTCCGTGACCGTCCTCCCTGGTGTCTGTGCTTCCCTCTCCCACCCGGTGTAGCCCAGAGCACACGGCGTGTGGGGACTCAGACGGACGGGGCGGGGAAGGGAGTACCTGTCCCTTACCTGGTTTCGGGGTGGGGGTTAGCAGAGCGCATGCCCAAGGAGGGCAGGGTCAGACAGGTGTAGCCGGGTGGGCGGGCCCACCCAGACTGACGGAGGAGTCAGAGCGGGCGGCCTGGGGAAAGCCGCTGGGCTCCCTGGTTGTTGCGTTGCTGCGTCCGACTCCAGAGCTCAGCCGCCTCCCGTTCTCCTGGGTCTCCCCCGGTTATCCTGCCTCGCCCGCTGACTGTGGCTAGCTCAGCAACAGGGATTCCTATGTCATTACAGCCCACACGCCCCAGCCTAGGCCACCACCAAAGCCACCGTGGAGCCGGGAAAGCTGTCCTGGACGCACCAGACCAAGCTGGTTCCACTCACACACCTTCCCTCCCTGACCGAGCCCAGCGGAGGAGGCAGAGACGGGGCCCAGACAGCTGGACAGGGGAGGCAGGCGACTGCCAGCATGTCCTGCACTCACTCACGTGTGGGCCACTGACAGGGTTTCTCTAACGCTGTGATCACGTGCCAGCCGCAGCACCACATCTGCTCAGCACAATTCTAAACGCGGTCCTCTCCTAACATCAGCGTCATCTTTCGGTAACGGTCAAGTCACGGATTACTACCAAAACACTTTTCCAAGTTCATCCGTATATTAGTTCAAAGTCATTTCACACATCATTCCTATTCGGGGACACCCTGGACCAGCAGATTTGGAGGTCTCAGGCACTCCACGCATCCCGTCGTCCCCAGCACGCCCCTGGCACAGTGGCGGGGGCCCAGGAAGCGGGGCCCAGCCCCGGGGAGCAGGTGGTCAGGTTCAACAGGCTTAGAAGGGCCTCGGCTGCAAGGGGCCCACATTCCTGGGCTCTGCCACAGCCCATGAGTCAGCCCGGGGGTGGGGCTCAGGGTCACACCCCCACGGCAGAGGCAACAGCCACCGAGAAGGCCCAGAGGGGAAGGAGCAGGCAAAGCCACCACCTGGCTGGGTCTGGGTGCGGGCAGCAGCTGTTTCCATCCCCTCCTGCCCTCGCCCTGGCCTGTGGCCGAGTTGAACAGCCCTCACTCCTGGCCCAGCTCCGCCAGCTCTCCCCGGGATAACCTGAGCCCTCAGGGACAGGGCACAAGTTGGCTGGGGGCGCAGGCAGCTGCAGCTCATCCCCAGGAAGGGGCAGGAAGTCCACACCCCTGACCAGCTGCTCCTGAGCCTGGGTGTGCAAGCCAGGGAGGCTGGCTCTGGCCGTGGGGACCCTCCTCTGTGCCCACCTTCCTGGGAGGGGCTGTGTGAGGCCGGCTCCCCCAAGGGTAGGCCTCGGAAAGGGTCAATGATCTGAGCCTTAGGAGAAGCGAGCCCGATACTGGGCTGTGTTCTCACCTGGCTCTGCCATTGAAGTCCCCGGGAAGCCTCGGGCAATGGTTCCTCCTGGCCTCACTTTCCCCATCTGCGAAGTAAGGAGGGGTTTCCTATTTTCCCAGGTGCCATGTCTCCACGATCCCAGCTTCTCCCCTTAGGGCAGCGCTGGGCCTGGGCGGGGGCGCCCAGGGAAGAGCTCCCACGAGACCTCCACAGCCCAGCCGTGTGCTGGCAGCGCCCACCTGCAGCCCCAGCCCAACCCCTCACCGCACACTCACCGTCTCCGAGCAGAGACAGTACATGCCATGGAATGCGACCCACGTGAGGGCAGGTGTTCCTGACTAGCAAACAGAAGCACCTAAGCAGCGCCAGCCCCACAGTACATGCTCAACAGACAGTTGAAGAAACGCGTGAACCAATGGTCAAGAAGGCGGTTGTCGAGCCAGACCCTGCCTGCCAGCTGTGTGACCTTGGACCAGGTAGTCCCCCTCGCGTTCCTGACCCCCAGCATATTCACCTGGAAAGCGGGGGTGATTGGGGCACCTGCCCTCGCAGGGCCATTGCGAAGACTGAATCAGACACCGTATTTCAGATATTCCGTGTGTGTCTAGCACATACTGGCTTCACCACGGTCACTTCCAGGGTAGCTCCACCTGCTGTCCCGCCAACACCGTGAAGGTTACCTTGCACGGCCTGGCTTGACTCTCTCACCGGCCAACCCTCCGTCTCTGCCTCTCTTCCTCTCAGTCGGTGGCCCCCACTGAGTTGCCACGACCTTGGGGGTTCCTGCTGGCTTGGCCCACTGCCTGCTCCCTGGGACCCCACTGGGTCCGCCTCACCTCCCTCTGCGGGTCTTCTGCTCTATCTCTCCCCACCCCTGCCCCAGGCCCTGCCAGAGCCACGGTCTTCCCTTTCTCCACCCTTGTGATGACCATTTGTCTGTCTGTCTGCCAACCTCCCTAGGAGCCCTTCGAGGGCACGGGGCATGGCCTGTGCTCAGTAAATGTTTGCTGACCGTTGAGTCAGCGACCACAGGAGACCACAGCAAAGGTCCTGGCGGCTACAGAAAGGCCCAGTAGGAGGACAGTGCGCGGCCACGTTACACACCATTTATTGCCTCTCACTCCCCTGCGGCTTTGTTTAAAAGAGACAGAGGTAGAAGAGGAAATGGAAATACATCTATAAAACGTGCCCAGATGGCACCCGCCTGGTTTCTCTTCTAAGAGCGTGTTTACATACACAGCTGGGTGTTTAGAACCTGGCATTGTATCTTCTGGGAGAAGTTCAAGTCAAAAGGGTTTGAGATCAGCCACATTACTGATTAGCTCTTGATGTAAGCCAGGTACCGTGCTGGCACTCTGCTCGCACCTTCGGATTTGATTCCGCCTTCTCCCCCTTGCCCCACTGGAAGGAATTATTATCCCCATTTTACAGACGAAGAAACAGAGTTGCAGGAAGCTTGGATAACAGTCTCAAGGACATAAAGCTACTTAAGGAAAGACCTGAGTTGAATCCAAGTCTGTCTGGCCCCAAAGTTGCTTCCTCTACCTAGGATATATTGTCATTGATCCCCACCAATATGGCCCACCACTCTGATTGGTCAGCCACTGGCCTCCCAGCCTTGTCATTGGCCAAAACCTCCTAGAGGGAGGGCTCTGGTGGCCACAAGGACCTATGAGGAAGGCAGCCATAGACCCAGCCGTGAAGAGGGAGGGAGGGAGAGCCTCCTGGTGGGCTGAGCCACCAGAACGAGGCCAGGCCCAGCGCAAACACAACGCCTGGGAGACAAACAAGGACCCACGCTGGAAACCACAGACCTCTCCTCCTGCCAAGATGGCGGGTGAGAACGAAGAACTGGGGCAATCCCCATGCTTTTGGGGGTAAAGAAGGATTATACCCTTCTTGCCTGTAGACTTTGGGGTCCTCCTCACACCTTTCCTGCACCCCACCTCCATCCCATCAGGGGCAAGGGGACCCTTTGCTTTGGTGGCCTTGGGCCCTGAAGGCCACGAGCAGAGGTCAGTAACTGGCAGCCTAGGGACCACATCTGGCCTGCAGATGTGTAGTTAGTTCAGCCTGCATAGCATTTTTAAACATTTCAGAAATTGAGAAATTTCAAACAAATATATGAATTTCCAACTTCACTAGGAAATCTAAAAACTTAGCAACTCAGGCCCTGAGCCCCACACGGCCACAGTCAGTGGGAGGTGTGCTGCAGCCACCCCTTCCCCGGGCACAGCCTCCCCTCCTGCAGGACAAGAGGACGGGAAAGGAGGGGCTCTAAGGTGCCCCTGGCCATGACCCCATGTTCTGGGATAGCAGCCCAATGTTCCCAAGGGTCTCCCCCTACTTGTGGCTGAGGAAGAGAAAGCTGCTCTGTGAGCTAATGGAGCTGAGGCATGGTGGCCACACAGTGGGGAGCCAGGCAGCCGCCAAGCCCGCTCCTTTCTTGACCACTGGCCTCCGTCCACTCCAGGAAGCCTGCTGGTATTTCCAGTGTAACATAAGACACCCCTGGCTTCCTGGCCGGGACCCCCTGGGGCTCCCCCTCAGGCAGCCCTGGCCCCCGCCGCCCAGGCTGGCTGTCCAGGGCACCTGGGCAAACACTCGGGCACTGCAGGGCCATGGCCGCCTCCCACGCCTCAGGCTGGCATCCCCACAATCAGGCAGTGTGACCCCCGTGCGGCCTGTTTACTGTTCAGGCGACTGCGGGAGCCAGGCCTGCGGGGGGTGCGAGGCATCTCAGAACCACCAGGCGACTTCTCCATTCCAACTTCGAGGAGCTTCCAGAAAACCCAAACAAACACTGCAACATGTGGCTGCGTCGCACCATCCTAGAGGCAGTGCCAAGGAGAACGCAGACAAGAGACCGACAGGGTCAGGCCCAGGAAGAGGACGACAGGCCTGGCCGTCCTGGGACCCCGGCCCTGGGAATCATGAACCCCACCCGCCTGGCAGCCCCTCCCCCATAGCAGCCCCATATCCCACACAGCCTTCCACACCCCTCAGGGGAGCTCTGACCCCGTCTGAAGCCCTCTGGACACTGGACCCCCTTTCCGCTCTCCACCTTCTTGACAGGAGGAAATCTAAAAGGACTCAGCTTCCAGTGCCAGCCCCGCCCGTACCAGCTTTGCGGCCTGGGGTGGTCACTTCCTCTCCTGTGACAGTTGTTTCCTCAGCTGTACTGGGGTTAAGAGCCCCTTCCTAGCAGAGAATGAAGGAGGACGTGTGACGTGTTTAGCACCAGACCTGGGACCTCACTGGGGCAGCCCAGATGCTGGACAGACAGAAAGCCTGAATGGACGGGAGCTGGGAGAGGGAGACTCCACACCCACAGCTCTGGGCCTCGTCACGGAGGGGAAAGAGCGTGCAGGTGCGTGTCACCTCAGTGAGGTGGTTCCCCACCCCCACACCCATCCACTGCTGCTTTTCCTCTCCCGGGACCCTGAGGCCTCAGCCCCACCCCAGTCCCACCACCCCCACGTTCTCCCTGAGCAGAGGCCGTGCTGCAAACCAAGATGCTGAGGGCAGGCCCAGCTCCCAAGTGCGGCAGCGCCGATACACACGGAGCTCTGTGGGTGCCAAGGCCGGGGCGCGAGCAGCATTTCGAACCCAGGCCCACCCAGGGCCGCACAGTCGCTCTGCTCCGTCCAACAGAGTCACCAAAACCAAGTTGCCCCACCTGCCGGAACCTCAGTGCACTCCTCTGTAAAATGGGAATTCCACTTCACATCCAACAAGGAACTACCTGGACTGCAAAGAGCTGAAGGAACACTGGTTACTGTTGACTGAAGGTGTATGTTGGAGGGTCTCTGTCCGAGGAACACAAGAATAAGCCGTGGGGGGATTCCACCCCGACGGGCCTCCCCACGAGCAAGGGGGTGAGACCACAGAGAAAGGCCAAAGGAAGAGGGCTTCTCGGGGACCAGGGGCGTGCCAGGGAGCTCAGCGCAACCAAAGGCACCTGGGCAGGGGGGCGAGGCACTGCACCTGGCCTTGGACCAAGGGCAGGGCTGGGACAAGCAGAGGGTCTGGGGCTGCCACAGCGTAGAGCAGCGTGCAGGGCCAGCGGGAGGGGCCCGGAGGCGGGTGGGAGCCATGGCCGAGAGCTCAGTGGGAAAACGCGCTTTCTCACCAGGACAGGGGCACAGGGGCAACGCGAACAAGGGCAATGAGGGACCAGTGTGCACGGGGGCACGCCTGGGTGCAGGTGACACAGCCGGGGGTGGGGGGGCACATTAGCAAGCCCCCCGTCTACATCATACACTGCTCCCGCCAGCTGGCACCTGAATGAAATCAAATGAGCACCAACAACATCCCAAAATAAAGACAAGAACGCTCGGTCTCAATGCTCGGGCGTACGCAGGCACTTCCTCCTGATGGAAGGCAGATGGGAGGGAGGGAGGAAGGCGGTCGGGCAGCGTCTGGCACAAGAGCTCCTTCGGGGCAGTGACAGCCCCTGGGGCATGACAGGGCTGCCGCCGGGCCTCTGCACTGCAGCGAGTTTGCTGTGTGAGCCCGGCACCCCTTCGTCTCCTGGGCTCCGAGACCTTTCAGGGGTGTTGCAGGGACTGGCGTGAGGAGAAGCGTCTAGGACTGTGGGCTGTGCTCCGGGCCAGGCGGGCCGAGAGACATGCTAACATCTTCTTAGTCCTCGCCATTGCGGTGCCTCTTCCAGGGAGCCTGGGACACCCCCTGCCCCGACGACTGCAGACCCGCCCTCATTGAATATGGCCCCCCTTCTCTCTCCGTCCCTTCCATCTGCACATCTACCTGTCCTGTCAGGCCTGGGGTCTGCTACAGCGCCCCCGGCCCCCCACCTGCGGCACCTCCGAGTCAATGTTCTGCTGGTCAACGTTCTGCTGTTTCTATGACGCGAAGCCGGTGAGACAGACCCAGGTTCCCGAGGGACCCAGCTGTCAAAAGAGCTGGCGCCACTCAAGATGCAGCAACCCCACCTGTCCCTTAGACCTCATCCAGCTGAGAGCTGCAGGGAGAGAGGGACGGCTGGGTCTGTCCCCAAGGAAGGGGACAGTGATTCCTGGGCCAGCCCTGGAGGAGGGGGACGGGGGTTGGGATAAAGTAGAAATAACCGTTGTAGAACCGAGCTCAGAAATTCCTCCAGGACCCTTCGGCTTAGTCCCTACAATACTAGTCTCTTATTTGGGCTTGTTATAAAAACATGACTTAGAACTTCCTATGGCCACGGTCCAGGTAACAGCCCTTTGCTGAAAACCCCGCTGGTTGGAAAGCTGACACCAGACCAGCTGCAAGGCGAGTGGACTGGATGGAGGAGTGGGAAGGGGTACGGCCAGCGGAGCCCAGGGAGAGAGAAAGACCCCGGCGGGCCGCACACCGAGGCGTCGGGGCCACAGAGCAGACACGCGGACAAGGACTTCCAGGCTGTTTTCCACAAGGCCTGTGTCACTGAACCTTCCTTCCCGTGACACCCTCGGCAACATTTCTGCCGTGCTCACGGACGCTTTGGGTGCAAAGAACAAAAAACAGAGACAACCCTCAGACGCAGCTAGAGGTTGGCAAAAACAATTTTTTTCATCCCTGCCATAACTTGCTGCAGAGAAAGACCTTTTTCTCCTCTCCGGAGTGCTGCCCTCCGCGGCCCGTTACTAACACCAGACCGGAAAAGATGCCTTTTCGCTCGTAAAGAGAGAAGTGGTACTTAAGGTCAGACAAAGCCTGGCGTCTCTGACGCCTCAATTTGGGAAACAGACGGCTGCACCGGCACCGTAAGGCCAGGAAAACACACCAGCAGTGGGGAGGGTGGGGGAATTTTCCAGGCTCTCTTTGGTTGAAAAAGAAAAATAGCGAAAACCCTAATACAGAAAGTGGCCTCTGTCTCCTCTAAATAGATCAAGTGTGAGCCTCTTCTGTGAGCACGCCAAGTTAGACGTGACCTGTTTTGATGTTTCCCAACCAACAAAGAACTTAACATTTTAAAAGGACACTTAAAAGTGATTATGTAGCTGTTTCCATTTTTGCCGAAGTTTTATTTTATTTTTTGAAAACAAGAAACTTCCGTGGCTCCAGCCGGGGCCAGGCCCTGACCTGTGTGGACCAGCGGTGGCCAGCGCTGAGGCCAGCGGGACCGCGCTGGGTGCAGCTCCACACCCCAGGTCCCGAAGGAAGGGGACCCGCAGGAAACCCAGGGTGCCCACAGATCCGCAACGTCTTCACAGACGTCTCTAATCTGTACACCGGGAGCATCAAACTCATCTTCACTAGGGGCCACATCAGCGTCGTGATTCCCTTCAAAGCATTGAAATAATTTCAGGGCTGTATAAATGTAACTACTCCTTAACTGTGAAGGAGTTGAAGTGACATTCGGCCCTTTGAAGGCAACTGCGAGGCTGATGTGGCTCCTGGTGAAAATAAGTTTGACGCCCCTGCTGTAAACAATAAAATCATATTATCTTTTTCCGGGTTTTGTGGACTCCCTGTGCATTCAGACCAGGCAACGACAGGCAAGCAAATTCCACGTGCGCGGGACAAGCCGGCCCCTCCTACGGGCCAGAGAAGCATGACTGGCTGACCGGGCCCGCACATGTCAGATGTCACAGTCGAGCAAATCCTGACTGAGCTCCTGTCCTGCTGTGCGTGACTGAGGTATCTGTGGACAGCAGGTACCGCCCCCCCGCCACACCTAGAAATTCCTAGTCATTCTTCAAGACACGGCACTAGTGCCACCTTCTCCAGGAAGCCACCCCTGATATTGCCCAGCCAGCACTCACGCTAGGTCGCGTGTTGGGAGGCCCCTCTTCTGTGTCCTCCTGAATCAGCAGCTGGACAGCGTGTTTGAGAGCTTTTAGAAGGCAGGGTGCATGCTTCTGTCTCCCCAAGAGACAGCACAGGGGCTGGCATCTAGCAGGACCTCAGGATACGGCTGGTGAACGAATGAGTGAGTGAGTGAGTGAATCTTTGTCAGCATGGTCCCAGGCCGCACTCCGCTGCAGGGGCAGACTAGAACGCAACTGACCCCTACACAGAGTGACAGACACAAGGACGGATGGAGTGAGGAGAACACCAGGGGACACTGAGGGGATGAGGCGCTCCAGGAACACTTGGTCGGGGTCTCAAAAATCCAGTGGTCAGCTGAGACAGAGGGCATTCCAGGAAGAGGGAAAAGTAGGAAGAGGGAAAAGTAGGAGCAAAAGAAGAGGCAAAAGTAGGGGCAAAAGTAGGAGAAAAGTACGAACAGGGGGGTGGGGGCAGCGGCGGAACTTAGAGAAGGTTCACGCAGCCACGGGGAAAGAGAGACGGGACCGGGGAGGGCGGAGCTGTACCGCCAAGCAAACTGAACACCAGGCTAGGAAACGTGCGTGCCCGCTCTCTCTGCGATGAGGATTCAACCACTTCTTTAGTCCAAGAAACATAATCACAGATTCTGTAAGATTTTGAATTTTACAAAATGCACAGAGATCCCTGTTTTAAAAAATAACAACACTGTCAGAAGCCACACACAGGCGCACACACAGTCTATTTTAAACATTGCTTCAGAAACCTGAGGCAGGGCTTGAGGAGGGACCACCAGCCAGCCCAGATCAAAGAGTGGATTACTCGCGGCCGTGACTGTAACAATGTAAGTTCACGCCATGGACACGTTGCTAAATATGGGAAGGGCAAAGCTTCTGAGCTCGGTTTCGCCAAACAAAAGCAGGTGCGCCGACACTCCGCCCCGTGCAGGCCAGGCAGGGGTGGCTGCTTCTGCAGACACATTCTCGTCCCTTGTGCAGGAGCAGGTGACACTGACAGAGCCATCTGAATGACAATAGATGGAACCATTCCAACCAGTTCTTTCTATCTCCGTCTCGCCGGCCGCTGTCACTCTGCCGCTCAGTCCTCCTTTCCCTGTGGTCCTGTCCCCAGCGGAGCAGCCGCAGGGAAGGCTGGGAGGGGCACGTGGCACTGCCACCGTGCAGCAGCCCTGCAGCCAGCAGCCGCGCCGGAGACCCACACGCCCTGGGTCCGCCCGGCGCCGGCGCTCAGCACCGTACTCTCCCAGCACAGGACCCGCTCGACGGCCAGCACCGCGGGTCTCCGCTCAGAGACCCCCGACGCTCCCGCCTGGGCTTTGGGGTGTTCACGGGCCCCTCTGTTGGTTATGTCCACGTGGGACTCCCCATTCAGAGAGGTCATCTTTTCCTAACCACCGCTTGCTGCTCAATTCCAGAAATGACAGGACTAGCCCAGGCCACAGCCGCCCCCTCGCCGAGACCCTGCGCCCTCCGGGAGCCCAGAGGGGTGGCCGGTTCTCCCGAGTCCACCACACTGCACGTGTTGGCAGCCTTGGACACTTCACGAAAGGCATCCTTGTGGGCTTCCTGTCCTCACCCACCCCCCCTGCTCTTTCTGAGCCCCCGTCCCCATGGCTTCTGCTGGCACTGCACTGACTCTGCAGTCCGCAGCCTTGCCTAAGCCCCAGCGCTGCCGCGGAAGCTCCTCCCGCCTCCCACCTGGACCGAGCCCCCAGGGTCCCCATCGCCGTCCTGAGGCTGCCTGTCCCCACAGGTCCCCTTCCTCTGGGTTGGAAGGCGGGGTCACTGCGCCCCATACACGTGATTCTCAAACCTAACACAGCCGCCTCTTGATTTGCCTCCTCCGGACATGAGCTCCCTGGGAGGCCAGTCCAAAAACGCATCAAACACTCACGAACGCTGAGCGACTGAACGAGTACAAGGCAGCTAAGGCGCTGCTGTTCTACAGGTGAGGAAACGAGGCTCATAGAGAGAACAGGGCAGCCCAGTCACACGACCACAGCTTGAAACGGTCCCCTGGATCCTTCACACCTGGCTAGGTAGCAGCTTTAGCCATAGCCTACAGGCTCCTGATCAGCTGACAACACTCACAAATAAAGGTGTTTTCGTTTCCAGTTAGCACAGACCTCCAATAGGGGAGGAATAAACTGCTGGGAATCTCCGGAAAGAAACCAGACATCCATCCGGGGCCCCACGGAGCCCCGGACCAGCCTCAGCCGCAGCAGAATGGACGGCGGGCAGAGAAAGCGCAGCTCAGGACCCGGGAGGATGCCTCAGGGACGCCCCAGTCCCGGCTCTCACTCCCTGCTGGGCTCGGCCCAGCGCTGCTAGAGACAAAAACTGAGCACAGGCTGTTACAGGAGCCGTGATTGCTCGTCCCAGTAATTACGGCAGGAAGGTGGAGCAGGACTGGTGCCAGCAGATGAACATAAAAGAAACTAAATTGCAAAACGCTGAGTAAGTGGCAAACAGGAATGTGGAACAAAGAAAGAGCGTGGGTATGTGTAACAGTGACTGGCCATCAGCCCGAGCCAGAACGCCCGGCCTGCACAGGGCGGTCACACGAAGAGCCTTCTGCCCATAGCTGCCCGGACCCCTGGAACGGCGTGTCGCCGCCACCGGGGCAGGTGCGGCGGGGGCCTACGGGGCCTGGCTGCCCAGCAGAGGATGTCCACACAGGCAGGCACACGGGTGCACACGCACACGCACAGACACAAAAAGTTGTCGCCGGGGCGGTGCCTTTCCCTCCCCGTGTCCAGGTCAGACCCGGCCCCCGGCCAGCACAGAGCAACCGTGCCTGACGGGCACATGGACATGCCGGGAGCTGCACCATGGGTGGGAGGGCAGGGGCTGGGCACTGGACAGACTAGGTCCCCCCTCGGTCCTGCTCCTTACCGTGGGAGTTTGGACAAGGTACATAGCCTCCAAAGTGGGCCTCGGTTTCCTCATCTACAAAATAATCTTTATAAAGTTATTGTAAGGATTAAATGAGAATGCATGTTAGGCAGGAGGTGGAAACTCAAGCCCACGTGGGAGCAGGCAGGTGGGAAATGAGATGGGAGGCTGAGGGAGAGGCGGTCAGGGGTGCAGAGCCTGCGGCCAGCTGGGGAGCGCCCGGAGATGGGTTGCCACACTGAAGACATCTGCATTCTAGCCACCAAGGCCAAGTGCACTCTTTCTGTTGGCCAAATGGTACCTATGACCGGCACACACCATGTCTTAATAAGATCAGCGAAGGGCAGGTGCTCTGTGGTGTGAGGCTCACATAACTGAGAAGCCAAGAGACCACAGCTCAAGGTCAGGCCTTAGTCCTCTGCCAATCTCCCCTGAGCAAGCAGCGGGCTGTGCTGTGAAGCACGCACCCAGGTTACACACACTGCGAGCCCGGAATACCCCCACAGTCACCATGAGGTGCTACGTGACGTTCCCGGTGCTCAGCAGGCCACACTAAGCAGCCCTCCACTCACGCTGAGTCAAAGCCTGGAAGCACCCAGAACCCAGGGCCACGGACATAACGATGCCCCAGAAAGGCTGGGTCAGGGGAGCACAGAGCCCCACGCAGAGAGAGCCCCGCACAGACAGCAAACAGGCCCAACTGTAAATTGACAGCAAATGAGATTCGTAAACAGAGCAAAGCTCACAGCTGTGCAGAGAACGCAGCGCTGAGTGAAACGTAAGGTCTTGGGAGGCAGGGTCATGTATGTTCTGAAGTCCCCTCTGATGCAGGAGGCAGCGGGGCGGAGCGCACGGGAGGGGCTTGGTTAGCAGTGGAGGAGGGACAGCGACAGGAAGGTGCTGCTGGGAAAAGGAGAGGCACAGGGGGTGACGTTCCCATGTGGGCGGTGTTTGAAAGGCGAGTCCCTGCCCATCACACAGAGGAAGAAGTTCAGGTTCAATGGCACTTTTGGCTCATAGTTTCAGCTGTCTGGATGGGAACAGGTGTGAGCGAAGGGCAGCTTCCTGGGGGGCTGTGTGCAGGCCGTTCACTGGGGGAGTCACCCTTGTGTCCAGCCACTCCTGTGATCTAAGGGACACCGAGGCCCAGCCCGCTGTGCGGCCAGCAACTCGGCCCCGGCGGGACGCGGCTGATGGAGATGCAGGCTGTCTTGCTGTTGTTCCCTCCTTGGGTGCTAGCGGGCGGCACCGCTGCCTTGCTCACCGTCTGTACCCTGGCCCTGGACGCTGCGGCTTGGCCGCCTCTCAGCTCTGGAACTGTTCAGAGCACAGGTCAGACGGAGGCCACCCCAGCCCAGCCCTGTCCTGGAAATTCTTATTAACATGTCCCAAAACAAGAGAAAACAGAGCCTGCTTCTCGAGGGTGAGGAAGAGGTCTTTTGCCTGGGAGTCGGGAATTGGGCATGTTAATTCTGCTTCATGCTAACCTCTAGTGGGGGTCCTTAGACACACCACTGGATCTCTTGAGCCTCGGTCTCCCCATTTGTAAGCGAAGGGAAGGCCAGCATAGGTTTGCTGCGCGAGTTTTCAGGTGAGATTGCGCACACGCACAGCACAGGGGTGCAGCGCCCGCCCGGTACCTGTGTAGTGATGGCCTTTCAGAGTCGCGGTGAACTCCGACCAGCGATAAGAGACAGGGTGGCTGGGCCAGGCCGCTGATGTCAGCATGGGGCCGAGGGGAAGCAGGTGCACACACCTCTCCTGGCCCAACACAGTGAGAACCAGAAGTGCCAGGTGCGTCGGGTCTCAGTGTTATGCGTGGCTGGGACACAGGCGCCCAAGCGCTCAAGGGCGGGAGGCTGAGGGTCTGAAGCAGAAGATGCTGGGGAAGTTCTGCTTGGGTCACAGGAGGAGAGGACAGATGCACGGATGACAGCTGAGGTTCTGACAGAGGTGACTTGCCTGGGGCCACTTCGACTAGACCCTAAAAGATGGGATCAGAGGCCCCAAAAAGAAAAGACCGAGCGCAGGAGAAGGGGGCAGGAGGGCCACCACAGCGGGAGGCCGGGAGAGCCAGGCGCGTGCACAGGCCGCCAGGCGCTGAGGCAGCATCGCCAGGGGTGCAGTCCACACACACCACTTCCCTCCTCGGGGCCCCAGACGTGCCTCCGCAGAGCAGGCAAGCCAGACAACACCTGACTGCTCCCCCGGGCCCAGAGGGAAGGCCCGCAGGAGGGAGCATGCAAGTCACTGGGGGATTAATTCCCGCTCTGCTGCTCGCAGCTGTCCCTGTCTGTGAGGTCGGACACCCCACGGCAGGCGTGAGCACCCCTGCACTGTGCCTGCTGGCTGTGCACGTGGCAGGCGCTCCGGAAGGCTGGGTCTTTTCCTTTGGTCCATCATTTCACCCTCTGGAGGCCCCTCACCTTGACCTCAGTCCACATACACAGCTCACTGGACATTATCGTCTCCCCCTCTCTCAACAACTGTTCAGCCCACTGAGGTTTACTCAGCCACGGCTCGCCAGGGCCATGTCGTCAGAGCTGAGATGGCAAAATCGCACCTTCCCCAGTCCAGTCCCAGAACAGGACTGCCCAGGGGATGGGAGGGCCGGGGAAGGAGAGAGGGCGGGGAACCTCCTGGGCCCTGAGGAGGTGAGCCTCTTGGAGAGCAGTCCAGCCCTGGGTGCCCGGTCAGATCCCCCGGGTGACGCTGTCATCCCCTAAGGCCCTCACACGGGGGGATGCTCTGCGCCTGGCCGACCCTCGGGGGATTCCGAGTGTGTCTGAAGCCGCCGCCATCGACGGAATGCCTTGTGTTTAACAGGAACTGACACACATGCTTCTGGAGAACCACACAGGCCGGCTCCCCACGGGAGCAAACACAAACATGTTCTTGCTTCAGCGGGGAACTCGGGCAGCTTGCAGCTCCCTTCCCGGAACCCTGTGCTCCCTCATTCAGACCCATGCAAGAAAGACTCACGCCTTATTGTTGTTTTAGCGTGCAAGACTGCTGCAGCCCAGCGAGGGTGACCACCGCCCGGGGCCAGAGGTCCTGCAGCAGCTCTGCCGAGGCTGCGTCCCGGCCCCGACTCCCAGCGCCATGTTCCCCCTGTGTCTGGCAACTCCCCAGACTTGGCTCCTGCTCCTGACCATCTGTTTGAGAAGCTGAGGAGTGAGGTGCCCTGTGAGGTGGCAGATGGAAGTCAATCAAGGCGCAGAAACCAAATGGCACCGTGGGGTGGGGGGGAGGCTCACACTGGCAACGTCCTTACTTTGAGCCACAAACAACAAGAAAGGAGGAAATAAAAGCAGACGGTGAGCCAAGCAGCTGTGACCGCCTCTACCAAAGCCGGCCTCTCTCGCCGAGCTGGCGGCTGCTGCCAGCGTGGTGCAGACACGGCTGACGTGGGTCGGGCCAGAACCCTCTGCCCCCGGCTGGTCCACAGTCCCTTCCATGCCCCTGTTGGAAGTCGAGAAGGGAGAGAGGGGCTCCGGCAGAGTCCCCGCAAGCACCAGCCAGCGGGAGCGTCGGGGAGGCTCTCCGTCCACACGCCAAGGGGACCTCGGCTCCCGTTTCAGAGACCTGCTGCCTGGCACAGGCTGGGTTTTGCTTGGACAGGGACAGTGCTGTGACTGCATCCATGAGAAGTCACATCACCTGCACTTCCTGCAAGGGCTCGGCGGTGGCCCCAAGGGGTGGGCTGCAGGGAGGCGTGTGCACTCAGCCAGCAGCCACACTTTTCTTCTGGGGAGCCAGCCCCTGGCTCGTCGCTGGGACCGGTCGAGGGACATGCATGTCAAGGGCCGCCCTGGAGCCGGGCAGCTATCACAAGGAGTGTTGAGGTTTCATCCCTGTCTGGGAGCTTCTGTCAATGCCAACACTCTCCAGGGACCGTCAGAGGCACCAAATACCAGATGGGCCAGGTTTGGACAGGTCGGTACACTCTCACGGTTCTCACCTTGGGGATGGCACAGGGTCTGCTCACTGGACCCGGGTCTGAAGACACAACAACCAAGAGGCAAAGGAACCTGGATGGGTCGCGCTTCCAGTGCCCAGGGGCGAACGGGAGCCGTCCAGCACGGCAGTCTCTACAGCAGGAGAACGTCCCCCCGAGCTCCTCACTGCACCCCTCTAATCCCCAGCTGGGTCAGGGTGGCCCCCCAGGGACTCCCCGCAGAGGACCCTTCAGGGATCTGCCACCCACAGCAGAGACTGGCGGGAGGTCAGCACCGCCTCGCAGCCTTGCCTCGGTCCTGGAGCCGTGGCGGGTCAAAGGCGGCCCGTGAGAGGGAAGAAGGAGACCGAAGGGATGTAGGAGCCTGTCTTCTGCCCAGAAGACGTCACGCGCACTCACCCCCACTTCCCCATGTCGCCCCCCACGACCGGCAGCCCTGGCAGCCTGTCTTCTTGGAGGACCACGTACTCCATCGCTTGTATGCCTCGGAATATGTCCCCTACCTTGGTTCCCTGTTACTGTCACCTGGCTGATGGGAAAAACCTCCAAGTGGGACTCCCTCGGCCCTTACTTACCTTCTTCCACCCAGCCCACGCGCCTGCCAGACGCCCTTCTGGAATGCAAACGCGCTCCCGCTGTTCTCCCACGCAAACTCTCTCCGCTGCTCCGCTGAGGACGGGTGGCCCTGCGTGACGGGGCCTCTGCTCGCCTTTCTTGTCAGTCACAGACCAAACCACTGGGACTGAGACAGAAATCAAACTGTCTGAACGCAAGGAGCCAGAAGAGGATGTCTTCCCTGCTCTGCGCTCCCCCTGAGCCATCTCCACCCTCCGGCAGATGATCTGTAAGACGATGAGCCCCAAGGAGCCGGGGGATGGTTCACTTCATCTGCGAATCCTGAGCAACCAGCCCAGAGTCCAGGGCACAGTGGGGGTTCAGGAAACGGGGGCTGAGCAGGACCCTGGAAACGGAACAGCTCCTTGCTAACTGCTGCCTTCTCAAAGGTTCTTCGTCACCCTTCTGACGAAGAACAAATCTAACTCTTTTGAAGCGCCTACCATATTCCAAACTCCGTATCAGACACTTTCACATCATTAGGTTATCTGAACGTCATGACCACCGTGCAAGTTGGAGAACAATAACAATATAATAAAAACAGCCAGCATTTATTTTATGCCCAGAGTTGTCCTACCTGTTGCCACGTCTTAGTTCATTTACTGTGCAGAGAAATCCACTCAATTAATCACTGCGGCAACCTCCACTCTATCCGCGAGAGAACTGCGTTTGCAAAAGGGTGAGGGACTCGTCCAAGGTCACCTAGTGCTCCAGCCCCTGGAAGCACATCCAGACACATCCATTTCTATAGCCTCTGCTTTCAGCAACTATCCTCATCCCATTTTACAGATGTGGAAACTGAGGCTCAGAAAATATAGGGAGTTGCTCAGGGTCACACAGCTAGTATGGGGCCTCGCCAGCCCTCCTGACTCCCCGCCCCCTGGCCCACCCTCCCTGCATCTGACCATGAGAACCGTGCTTCACGTAGGCTGAGGCAAGAGCCTTGACCCGTCAAAAACCAGGTTCCTGAGATAGGGAGCCCCCGCTAGAGCATGAGGCTCTCTGAATACAAAGGACGCACTGTTCCACCAGCCCTCGGGAAATTTATGCAGTCCAGAGAAAGAAGGACTTGGGCCCTGCATGAATATTTTTGGCAGCTGGGAAGACATGTGACTCGCGGTATTTATAAGGAACAGGCTGCCCACTTTCCCCCAGCCAGTCTGGGTAACAGCACCAGCATGGAACAGCGCAGCCCAGCAGAGCTCCAGATTAAATAAGGGAAAATCAATCAGGGAGGAGAGCAGGCGGCATGTTTTTGCCCAGCTCCACAGAATTCTGGACAGGTCCTCCGCAGGGCCTGCGGCTCTAGACGGAAAGGGAGGATTCACGATGAGCAAGGGAAAGGCTTCCGGAAGCTTCCGTCCCACCCTCATTGTGCGGGACAGGGTAGGGTGCCTTCCACCCAATCCTCAGGCCACGTGGAGAAGCCCAGGGGGTCCAGACTCGCCTGAGTCCTGACTCTGTGCTGCTGCGGCCAAGTGACCAGGTCATTCAGCCTGAATGGGCCTCAGCGTCCTTGCCCACAAAATAGGGCGACGGAGGCCTGTCCCTGCAGGACTGTGTGGGGGTCGATGAAACAACGTAAAGACGTGCTAATGCCCACTCAATAAATGTCCTCCGTCCCCTCTCCCCAACTGTGTAGGAGAAGACCCTTTCTCCCTGTGAAATGAAAACTCTCGCCCAACGTTCTAAAGGGGGAGCACCCCGGTTTCCTGTCAAGGGCTCCAGAAGGGAAGGAGAGTTATCGGGACACACTGCCAGTGGCCCTGGCGGATGGAAATGTGACATTCCCTCACAGCCTAGACATAAGTGGGTACGGCAAAGATCCTGGAGGAAAAGCAATTTCAGAACTGCAGCCATCAGCCTCCTGAGCACAGCAAGCCAGAGCCAGCCGACCCCAGCAAGACACCTGGGGCCACCCCTAGGTGTGGCCGTCATTCTAGATAGGACCCAGCCTTGCCGTGGGCAGAACCACGGTCCTGGCTGTGGGGCAGCAGGGCACCAGGCTGGGCTCCTCGTGGCTTTAGCCATGGCATTGGGGCAAGAAGGGGAATGGGCAGGGCCAGTTCCAGAATTATATAACCTTCCACTTTTACAAATAAGAGTGGGTATTTCTGGAAAGAACTGGCTGGGTGAGCCGTTTAATAGTCTTTATGGATAGCATGAGGCAACTCGGAACATGGCTTTAGAAAGACGTGTGACCTGGTGTAGCCAGAGAGGGGTGGAGGGGCCAGGCTGGCTCCAGCCATTGGAGAATACCACTGGACACGGAGGCTCTGCAGACACGGCGACACGCTCTGCAGTGCACCCTGGGAAGAGACCCAGGGACCAGCCCCCCGCAGACCGTGGACCATGGGTCTCTGCACGCAAGCCCCTTCATCAGTCCCCGCAACCCGCTCTGCGGGACACTCCTGACCATGTTGACGGGGGCTGGCAGCTGCCCCCCACCCCGCACCCTCACGCTAGATGTGGTGCATCACCCCGGCTCTCCTTCCGGGGGCCCAGGCCCAGTCCTTCCACTCTCTCTGCGGCCGCCACTGAGCGGCACCCTGGTCGCAGGGCGGCTCCCTGCCATCGCAGGGGCAGACCTGTGGGGCCAGCGTCAGGTCGGTGCTCCCTGGGGCTTACGCGTCCAGGGCGTCTGCTGTGGCTCAGACGCAGCTGGCACAAGAGTGGAAACATTCACGTCCCTTTGGGGGCCAATAATAAGGACTGTCAAGTAAACAGCACCGCACCAGTGAAAAGCAGCCACAAATACGCTGACTCGCCGCTCTGTTGGGGCAGGGTGAGTGTGAAGTTAGGCGTGGTCATGTGACTTGGTGTGGCGAATGACGCATCAGTAGCGGCGCTGTGCGGCACCCTTCCCTCCGCCCTGGTGACGGCAGGAGCTGGCGCACAGGCAGACTTCGCACCGGCACAGGCCCCCGAGCGACAGGGACCGCACGCCCTCACTCCTTCGACCTCACCAAAAAATCACGTTTTACCTGGAAACTGATCCAGAAGCAGCAAAGTTGTCTCTGAAATGACCAGACGCAACCACTGAAGATCAAAGCCAGCATCTGCCGCCACCGTTTCCTAAATTAAGGCCTCGGCTCATCTGCGCAACAAGCACCCACATCTTCGTACCCAACCCCACCCCACAGCGCCCCTGAATTCGCCCACAGTGCCCTCTGCCTCTGGTCACACGCTGGCTGTGGAAACGGTGTTCTCCCGCGGCCAGACCCAGTTATTCAGTCCGCTTCCTCTGCGCTCCTCCTCTCTCCCACGGCCCGCACCGCACACTCAGGGCCGCACGCAGCCCACGCCCAGGCTGCGGGCGGTCACAGTAATCACACCAGCTGATGCACCGCCAGTTCAGCTCCTTCCTCCCTCTGCACGGCTTGCTGTGTGCTTCTCCACATGAACAGCCTCATTTAAAGCCTTTCATGGCAGCCAACTCTGCTCTTTTCTGGAACCAGGCAGAATATACATTACAGAGAATATAATAATAGAGTTCTCCGTGCTGCCTTCAGACCCTTAAGCAATGTCTGTCTAGTGAGGTCACGGGCAGAGAGCCACCCCTCCTGCTTTGCTTAGCTCCTCCCCAGAAGTCAGCCGTGTGGTGGGTTCCAAACCACACCTACGAGTCAGTCACCTGGTCCTGCCACACCTGGGGCTGGGCAGGGGCATGGCACCCTGTCTTCTGTCCCCACACCCTGTTCTGAGCTCTGCACACACAAGCAAAACCCAGCCTGGGGCGGCGGACAGCACTGGAGGAGGTCTTACAGCTGGGGGGGACCTCCAGGGAAGGAATGCTGAGATCTGGGGGGGCAAGGGAACACTTCCTGGAGGAGCCACAGCTCCGACAGGGCCGGCAACATGCTCACTCATGGGGCAGTGGGGGGTGGGCCCAGTAGAAGCAGAGACAAGTTTAGGAGGACAGGGGGCAGTGGGACCCTCTGGTGGGCACGGACATCTGCCTGAGGAGGTCCTGGAGCAAGAGGCAGACAGGGGCCACACCCAAACACCTCTTCTGCCCCATTTCCGGGGGTGTCAGCACATCCCCTCCCTGGTCTGGCTTCCTCTATGTCACCGATGGTGACGTAGAGAAGGAAGCACTTAGGGTGAAGGGCGTTGCTGGGAGGGGAAGTGTGGCCGGACGCTACCGTCCCCTCCCTCCCGTTATCCGGACCACATGCACGCCCAGGGTACCATGCACACAAGGTACCTGAGTCCACGCTCTTGTGGAGGAAGAGCAGCCCTGACTTGTCACTGCGTCGTACCGGGTTTGCTTTGGAAAGCGGCTGTCTCCTGGAGCTCACTTGCATTTTCAAGCGTAACTTTCAATCTTGAAGAATATTGGAAAGAGGGCACCGGTAATGGACTCATCCCAGGAAAAGTATTTATTCTTGCCTTTCCCTGGCCAAGGAAAGTTTCTACGCTGGAAAAAGCACCTCACCATCCACCAAGCTGTATGGCAAGGATTATAAATAGAAATAAAGAAGTCATTCTGACATATTTATCATCTTGCCTTTAACTCCTGGAGCTCCCAGAGAAGGAGATCTGAATCTTTTCCTCCTGCTTGGAAAAAAATCCTATTTCTTGTGGTTTCCAAGTCCTATCCCTCTAATAAAACAAGGTCTTTTATTTTTTTTAAAGGCACAGACCCAGTCTCTTTAATTAGAGGATATCTATCCTAAGTCCTTGTTGTTATTACTCAGGAAGAAAGGGCGAGGAGGGAGACGAGAAAGGAGGAAGGCAAGAGCTGCAGTGAGTTTCCACTGAGTTCCGGGCACGTGCCACAGCTTTTCCACGGGGACCTTGTTCAGTCCGCGCAGCGTAACTATCTGGAAAAGATCTATGGCCTTATTTTCAGCCCTGGCTGGTGTAGCTCAGTGGATTGAGCGCGGGCTGGGAACCAGAGGGTCCCGGTTCGATTCCCAGTCAGGGCACATGCCTGGGTTGCGGGCCAGGTCCCCAGTGAGGGCCATGTGAGAGGCAACCATACATTGCTGTTTCTCTCCCTCTCTTTCTCCCTCCCTTTCCCTCTCTCTAAAAAATAAATAAATAAAATCTTTAAATTAAAAAAAAAAAAAAGATCTATGGCCTTATTTTCATGATCAAAGAATGTGAGGTCCCATTGTTAACTGACTTTTCAGTCATGTAACCGGATGGGCACAGCAAGGACCTGACGTGGACTCCCTGCCACGTGGTCCACACTCCACAGTCTGGCCCATCCATGCATCTGTACGGCCTGGCGCCTGGCATTCTTGTCTGGCCTCCAGACTGCGCCTTCACCCCACTCCCAGCTCCCTCGCGTCCCGGAGGGGATGGCCTATGCGGGGTGAAGTGAGCAGCTGTCGCATCCCAGGCTCACCTGGTCTCCCCTCGAGACATGAAGTCTGGGGAGCTGGGCCAGGCAGCCACTTAACACCCATTTTACAGGTGAAGAGCCAGATCCACAGAGATGCTACAGGGTTTGCCCGCAGCCACAAAGTCCGTGGGCGGGAAAACTGTTCACACAGAACATTCAGCCAGTGCATTTTCAACTGTGCGACACCCAGGCTACGAGGGCGACTCCCCTCACATGGGGCGGGAGGGGCCCGTTTCTCCCCGACAAGTGAAGTGCTGCCGTGAGCACATTGTGAGACCCCCTCCGGGCCCTGGAGGAGGAAGAGGAGAATGTCCACGTGTCGGCATCTAGGGAGGACTCACGCCTGTGGCCAGACCACACCTTGTTCCCACCGTGAGGGCACGTGAGGACCCCAAGTCCACGCTTCTTCACACCTGCCCTGAGCAAGTGCAGACTCCTCGGACTCTCATCAAAACCCACAGTGCTGGACACGGACCGCCCACTCCCTTCTGCGCGCTGTTCTGGTGCTATACACCGAGGCTCCGCTACGTGAGACGAACTTAGATGTCCCGATGGTGACTGCCCATGACACCCGCTGAAGGGACGGGGACTCACTCCAATGTCATTACTGAGGGAGTGACCTTCAGGGCCGGCAGCACGGCCTCAACACTGTTCTCAGAAGAGGCGCATTGTCACCGTTCTCGGGAGTCGATCCCTAAACATGGCCGGAGGGCAATTAAAAGGAAAAGTGGAAAGCGCACCAGTGGGAGAGGACACTCGTTCTCCTCTGGGGCTCGGACCCCCGTTCAGAAAGCAATTCCTAAGAGCTTTGCAAGGTCTCCCACGCCTCCACCTGACGGCGCCACTGCCCCCCCCGCCCCCCACACAAGGCGGATGAAAACGCGGAACTCCGTAAACACGTACCGAATTAATCATCCAACGGATCAGTTCAGTCCCTGCTGTTCTTTCCTGGCTCCTGCAAGAAAACTCTTCCCTTGGGTCACCCCACATTGCAGGGAGACCTGTTCCCCCTCTGTGGACGCTCACCACAGGCTTCCCCATAGAAAACCTTTCAGAATTGGGGTCCAGAGCCCCCTATGGACAGTCCCAGGGGCTCTGTAGTATAAGCTACTCTGAGTCACCGGCACGAATGAACACCTTGCACCGAGTCAAGATGCAGCGATGCTGTCCAGGTGGCCTCCGAAACGCTGCACGGTGAGCGGTGTAAGTGGCAGAGACGCCAGGTCGCACACAGCACATGTTCAAATGGACGTGCCGATCTCTCCCAGACAGTGTTTGGTAGGATATTCTGGTTGCAGAGTGCACTATACGGACCTCATTAGCAGGAAGCAATCAAGAGTATTCCATGAACCAGCATTTGAATTTTGCTTTAGTGTTAGATATTGAGAACTTTTCTTCTATAGAAACGAGCCTAATAAAATGAGGGCTTCCTGGCTTGAACAGAGGTCGGCGTTCAACAGTGACTGCTGAGAACTCAGACAAGGTCCTGCCCACACAAAATCCAATAAACCAAGACACCAGCAAGCGGGATACACAACGGAGAGACCTAGCTGCTCCTGCTAAGCCAGCAGCAGGGATTTAGATGTGGAAGGCTGAGGTAATGTCGGCAAACTGAGTTCCATTCACGTTAGAGTTTTGTTTGTGTATCACCTGTAAGTTTGTTTTACATTTATGGTTGTACACAAACGCCAAGCTGAAGGCACTTGTGCCGGTTTTATGTTTGTACATACTGAAATAACATGATAATAAAGGTACTTTAAGTCAGCACTGGACATCCTTGAGGATGTTTTCCTGTTAAAAGGGCCTGTATCTTCTTCAGGTAGGAGCAGCCCTGCTCCGGACTCCCTGACCACATGGCAACCACCGCGGGCGGGCAGGCCCGGCCGGCCGGCAAACGCGCTCTTTAAAAACCTGACGCGGTGCCGGGCAAGGACTGCAAGCTGGCAGGCCTGGCTCACGAGGCCATTTAAACCTGAAAAGAAGGTCTGCTTGTTTGCATGTCTGCTTTGTAAATATTGTCCCAGGCTGGGCAGGAAGGGGTAGGTTTTAAAAACACCATAATCATCTTCTTCTGTGTATTCCTTCCCCGCTGGACCTGACTCCACAGCACGCAAACAGCCTTTCTCAGTCTTGTCGGGTAGAGAAGCAGGCCCGTCTCTCCCGGGCTGATAGGGTCTCTAAGCCTCTGCTGGTTTTATCAGGGCACAAAGCTTGCTCTCAGCTGTTTTCGTGTGCTTGTGGGAACGGGGGAGAGGCGGGTGTGGACACAGGAGCCGGGGGCCCCAAGCCGGCTGAGTGCGGGAAGGGCAAGGCGTGCATCTGCACGGCAGCCCCGGCGGCTGTCTCCTCGGCACTTCCTCCTGGAAATGCAGGCCTGGCTACCTCGCGTGCCAGAGGGAACAGGAACTCTGCCAGTGTGGATGGAAATGGGTTCCGTGATAAAACTGACAAGTGCACTGCTGGCAAGTCGCAGGGTGAGCCGATCATAAGTTCCTGACTGGGAGGGTCATGGTGGGTAGTCATGTCCCAGGCACATAGGAAAACTCGGGCCTGGAGCAGTGAAGCTGCTGGTCCAAGTTCACACAGCAAAGCCAGGGCGGGGCCTTGAACCCAGGACCTCTGACTTGAACGCTCTCCTGACCATGTCACAGGATGGGCATGTGACGTGCTGGACACTGGGGGACAGGTACCCAACACGGAGAGGCATTTCAGTTGTTCAAAGAGGCAGACAAAAGCGGCAGCAGCTGACCTGGGACTGCCGGAGAGTGAGGCCACTGCCCCCGCCAGCCCACGCTCCGGGATCACTGTAAAAGTGATGAGACCATGCACTGCGGCCGGCGCTGGAGCCCCGCCCCTGTCCACATCCGGGCACGTGGGCAGGGCTGGGAGCAGCCCTCGGGGCCACGGCCCCGGCTGGCGGGGCCTCCCACGCCCAGCTGAAGGCAGGGGCGTCGCGAAGGGCAAGGGGGCGACAGCGTGTCCTTCGGGTCTGGGCCCGGCCTTTCGTGGCTGGTGGCTTGCACCAGCCTCAGGACACGCAGCCAAGATCCTATGCAGCATGTCCCGTTCCCACGTCAGGGTCCCCACCCTCATGTTCTTGTCACCCAACGCAGAGGCTAGACGGCCAACACATCCCGAGGAGATGAGCCGAGAACTCAGACGCCAGCTGAGGTCAAGGGAAGGCCCAGGACAGGCCTGCAGAGCTGCGACTCACACAAGTAGATGAGTGAGCGGTCACCAGGCGAACAATCCCACTGCATCCCACCGCCGAGCAGGCCGCCCCAGCACAGGTGTGTGTGGGGGGTCGATCGTCAACTCGGCCCGCTTGCCCATCCTCCCCTCCTCCCCCAGATCTTGTCCTCTGCACTCTGGCCTTGAGAACACACCCAGGCGAGTCTGCTGCATGATGAGAGTCACCCTCGTCCCCTCAGCCAAAAGCCAGCAATGCCAAACGTGGGTGAGGACGCCGTGGACCCGCCAGCGTGGGTAGACACAGATGCGAGCCGAGGTCGGCCGAGCTGCCTGACCCACAGAACGATGGTAGCACAGTTACTGCTTTCAGCCCCGGGCCTGGGGTGCTTTCTCACTCGGCACTAGCTTCCTGCGGCACTGGAGACACCGGCTTAGGGGCCTCGTCACAGAGCAGGGCTGACCTGGGCAAGGTCAGGAAGGATGCACAGTCCCTGGCTGGAGGCTGGGGCAGAGAAAACGGGATTTGCAACAGCAGGAGGGTGAAGAGCAGCCTTGCGTCAGCAAGACCGCAACCTGTCTGTCCGTCTGCAGGGACAGGGAAGAGCAGCGGCACAGGAAGCTAGGAGCCCGGGCGCTGGGCGGAGCTGTTCTCAGTGGCCCCCAAACCTCTGGGCCACCAGCTCCCCGTCATCACAGGTGTTCAGAAGGTTGAAGGGAAGGGCAACCTCAACGTTTTGCCCATGCGCCGAGAACTGAAATATTTCAAGTGGGACTGGGAATGGCAGACACACTAATCACCCTGCAAGCCCTTTCGGAATGGGGATTTTCTTCTCTCACTCTGACATCAGCTATGGTTTTTGAAAAGATGGTTTGTAAAGCCTCCTCAAGACTGTGACTAAAAACGAAAGCCTGGAATTAGGAAGAAGTCCTAAAGCAGGATGATATTAAATCAAGGTTTCCGGGGTTTTATGAAAGCGAAAGGCCAACAGTTTAAAAGGGGTCGCTACAACCAACCTTAAGTACCCCAGCTGGGGAAGGCGTGGGAAAGCCAGCCACGTTTAACCAGTGACCATTCACACACTCATCCGTCTATCTGTCCATCCATCCATCCATTCCTTCATTCCATAAAGTCGGTAGGCATTGAGTCTGTCAGCTCAAGAGGCCCCGAGGCTGCATAAGTGAACAGACACGAGCCCACCTCTCCCGGCAGCCCCAGGCATCGGGGGACACGTGGCCACGCCACACCAGGCGCCTCCGGGGTCTGGATTGATGCAGGTGTTCTTTAGCTACCGCGTTGACACAGGCTGTGAACCCTCTTCCTTACACTGTTTGTGACTCGAACCTTGCACAAACTCCCACTTCGGGGGGTGGGGACTGCCCGTGACACTCAGACCTGTGACGTCCCCACGGACCAGGCCTTCCCCACCCTGGGCCAGGTGCAGGAGTCCCTTTGGGGGTCTCCGTCAGGCCTTGACTCGCCGAGGGACACACCAATGAGCCCCCGCAGGGAAGTGCTGTCCAGCCGCCCTCCCCAGCGGCAACTCCCAGGTCTGCAGCTCCCAGGCGGCCAGCGCCCCCCCCCCGCCCCCCCGCCCTGCGCCACCAGCCTGACCCTCCTTTGGCTCAGTTCTGAGAGCAGAGACGCAGCCCCTCCCAGTCCGCGGGGACACAGAATGTACACGGCCCGCCCAGAGGGTCAGATGAAATGCCTGGCTGAACCCCTGCCATGCTGGCCTTATCGCATTCTTGACATCTTCCACGCGGGTAACCGGATCAAGTGAGCCTTCGGTGGACACACAAGTCAACGGAGAAAGGAGAGATTGTTCCCTGACACTGTGCTTGGATCGCCGCGGGGAAAATGGAGTTAGAATCTCTCTCTGCACCGTGAACAGAAATAGATTCCAGACGGGTCAAGGAACTTAAAAATCAAGCACAGGACCACCAGAGACTTCAGAGCCACGTAGAACAGTCAAGAATAAGAAGTACGTGACCAACAGATTGGACTACAGGGAAATACTTTGCATATGTTACAAAATAACCGAAAAGGAAGACAGGGAGAGAGGACTGGACAAATATGTAAAGAGACAAGTATACTAATGAGAAGCATGTGCCCTCCCCATAAGGAGGCATAATGATAGGAATGGAACACCCATAAAAGAAAAAAATAACTAGTTAAGCAAACATATGAGGTAGTCTGTGACCTCACTAGTCAACAAACTGAAATAATCAGGCATGACTTGTCAGCTACCGAAATGGCTTTTCAGACGGTGAGTTACCCGATGCGGCGAGGTGCTGGTGTGCACGGTCTGTGGCCGTGTGGATGAGAATCGACCCTCAGGGGCCCCCTGGGTGAGGAACCGTGAAAGCATCCGCACGCCTTGACCCACATCATTTCAGCTCTAGGACCCTGCCTATGGAAATCATTCCAAATTTGGCGAACATACACAAAATGGGTCATTTAAAAAATTTTAGTAGTAAAAATTTAGAAATGAATTGGATGCCCTTTCACAAGAAATAAAATGATGATTTTGAAAACTCTGGCAAAAGCTCTGACGTGCTCACGAGTGGGGCAAAATTCTAGTGCGACTTTTCCGCTTGTGACAACTACGGGCAGCTGCCCGCTCTCCCCTAGGCAGCGCGGGCCCTGTTCGCCACACGGGGTCCCTTAGGAGCCAGGGACTCTCCGCAGGCCTGGTCTTGTGAGATCTCTCTGGGCGACTCTCACTCCAAAGCTTCATCTACTGACGCATTTGACTCTGTCTGAAATTCTGGCCACACCAAACACCTCGATGCACCAGGTCTCCCTTCATCCAGGGAGCCCTTTCTCAATCAACAAATGCTTCCTATGTTTCAGTGTTCAGATCAGACATAAGTCCCTTGGGAATAACGGGTTTCTCTCCTTTTTCTGCCCCCTCTGTGCCTTGTGCAGATGTAGAGTATCCTGGCATTCGCATTTCCAACTGTAAGGTGGGAGCGTGAATTACAGGAGCCGGCCTGCTCCGTGTCTGGTGCAGAGAGGGTGATTCATAGGTGTTTGCTGGACAGACTGGCTGGGCAAACATGGCACCTCGTGGTTTACTGGTTCACCTGGCACCGACTCAAAGCTTCCAGCCCCCGTGCCTTTTACGTAAACAGGTCTTACAAATGCATGGGTGGCTTATCAGACACATGGGTGGGCCCCAGAGCCTGCACCCAGAGTCCTGTGAGAGGAGTGTCTCATCCAGAACACCTTTGGTCTGCTCCTCCATTCCCTGGCAGCCTCCCTCTGAGTGCGTCTTGGGTTTCAGCTCCCCGTCAGGACTGCCCAGGATGAAAAGTGGAGCCGCGGAGGGCAAACCATTAGCGGCTCTGGACCTCGGCGCAGCCCTATCCGCTTACAGAGCTCTCTGCCCGTCTGAGTGCTACCAGCGCGGAGATGCTGATCCAAATCTCTGCTGAAAACCCTGCTCGGTCGGTGTAAATGCTGTTTAAAAAGCGTTGTGGAAAAGACATCTCTTTATGGAAGTCCTTCCTGGTGGAGTCTGTCTATCACTGCAATAATAAGTTGCAAATGGAATGGAAGTCATCTGGGATCCTGCCCTTGGTGACAGAGAATCACTGCACACTCCGTAGCATTTTGAATCCTTGACCTTTAAAGAGCAGTGTACCCCGGCTGGAAAGGTGCAGGTTCTCTTGCTCGGCTGTCCCAAGCGTCCCAAGGTGTCCCAAGTGCACATCTCCTCCCCAAGCTTCTCCAGTCTTCCCACCAAGGTGCCTGGCCCCAAACCCTGGCTTTCCGGGACAGCTCCCTCTCATCGCCCTGCATTCCAGCCCCACCTGGTTTTGCCCACCGTGTCTCCCAGACACCTCGGGGTCCATCCCGGCTGCCCATCGCCACTCGCACCGCTCCACTCACCCTCACGGCACCCCCAGCCCAGCCCCAGAGCCCCTCTGCCTCTTCTGGCTCTGGTCAACCTGTGTCCTTCCCCTACGACCCCCACCCATGGTTACTCATCTGAGAGCAGCCAGAAAGATCCTTTTGAAAACTAAAAACCAGCCTGACTCCCTTGCTTAAAATTGTTTAGTGAGTCTCGCTGCTTCTGGGACGAAGGTCACAGTCGTGAACATGGTTTGAAAGATACTGCAGATCTCGCCTGTGCCCCCCCCCACGCAGTCCTGCCCTGCTCGTCCTCACGTCCTCACCGCCCTTGCCCCCGATGAACTGGCTTCCAGCGCCGTCTCATTCCCGCTGCCTGGGACACTCCCCCAGCCCTGCAGCACCTCCAAGGCTGGGCCTACACTCGGCCTCCCCGACTCCTCCACCTCCACCTCCCCCACCCCCCGCCCCAGGCCCCTGACTATTCCCTCTCCTGGTACCTTCACACTCATGCTCAGAGGTAACACAAGTGTCCGTGCAACTGTAATCACTGCCATTTAAGGTCAGTGGTCAGAGGTGCCCAGGTACACTCGGTGTGTGTTACTCATCTGCCCACCAATCAGTACGCAGCCAGGAGCTCCCCACGCGTGCTCACAGAACGTGAGACTCACGGGCCCTCTGGAAGAAGGGCCGTCACCCCAGGTGCCCTGCGGGGTGCCGCTGCTTTGTAAAGGCTTTGAGAAGACCTTCGGGAGAGAAAGCGGCTCGACGTGGTGGAGCCCAGAGTGCCCCAACCTCCCTGACCTCAGCGTGCCCGCGCACAGCCCGAGCCAGCGCTGCCCCTGAGAGACGCATCTCAGGAAGTGCTGGTCTAAGCCTGGTTGTCACAACCATAGTAAGTGGCACACGGTTCCAACCTTCTGGGTAACCCTGACTGTGGGAAGCCTGGCGGCGATCGCCAGAGCTCCTCCCACCACTGTCACGGCTGCCCTTCACTCTGGGTTAGAGACAGGCACCAGCGCAGGCTGCTGACGGCGTGTGCAGCCAGCCCGGTGACAAGCGAGCAAGGACCTCTGGGACGCTGGCCTTACACGCCCAAACCAATGACGTGCCCCCCAACGGCTCCAAAGCCGGGAGACAGGCGTGGAAACGCAGCCTCGGCCACAGCCAAAGGGCTCTCCGGTCCAGGGGCACAGCCAAGCTGGGCCCGGAAGTCCCCCTATCAGGTGTTGCTGTCACAGGACCTGCCACAACCCAGGGAGCTGTCCTAGCTACGGCACAGGGACTCCAGAAAATCTGCTTTTGCACTTTTTATGCTGCATTTTCATCGGAAGCCAGAATATTTCTAACCCCTTTCCCCGGCCCGCCTCCCAGCAAGGGCCCTGAGGGAGGTTCGGTGTGTGGGCCAGGCTCTGGGAGGGGAGAGCCAGCGGCGCTGGAAGCCAGGGATGCCCGCCGCTGGCCGTGTGACCTGGGGAGTACACGGCCCCTCGGGTTCTGCGCCCGTAACGGGGGAAGGAATTAAAACCCACGCTTGTCCCACAGGCCTGTGGTGAGGTTTGATGAGTGAATATGTGCGAAGCATTCCCAGAGGCAGGTGGTGTACGGCAGAGCTGGCAAATGTCAGTGGGGAGCTCCTCTTCCAAAACAACGTTCATTCGCAAACGTGTGTTAAGCACCAACTCAGCTCTGGGGACGCAGAGGCAGGCAGGGTTCTCGCGGCTGTGTGCGCTGAGCTCGGCACACGCCGCACCCCGGACGCAGTCGTCCCGCTCGTGCCCGCGGAGCACGGGCCGGGCCCGTCGGGAGGGGCTGCGGACTGGCTGCGGCCCAGAGTTTCCCAAAGTGTCACAGTTGAAAACTCCCCCAGACCACAGTGTTTTCTCCACTTACCGTGTCTGCTAACCCAACTGTGCCCGCAAATGGAACAGACGTGCCACTTTGTCCACTTAGTATTTTCCAGGTCACAATGCTAAGGGGTTTGCCATGTCTCGTCCTCAGAATAATATACCATATTTTAGGGGATGGATAAACAACTAAGGCACAGAGAGGTAAAGTAACTGTTCCAAAGTCACACAGCTAATCAGTGGGGGAGATAGATCTGCAAGGCGTTTCCAAAATTTGAATGGGACCAGCACCCTTCACGGTGACGACTTGCCTTCCCGCAACTGAGCCTCACCCCAAGCTCTGTCCTCTCCTCCCGCGGCCCGTCCACCGCCTCAGCCACAGCTCAGCCAAACAAGGCAGCTTGGAACTTGCCCCAGAACTCAGCACACAGGCCAAAGGAAGAAGATGTGGACACTCCTGACCCCACACTAAGAGGAGACACGGAAACAGGACTGCGTCCGCCTTCAGGGATGACCCCTAGGGGTCAGGACTTCGAGTCTCAGAGACATTTCCTTGAGGGCTCGGGCCTCTACCTGCAGAGGGGCAGGCCTCAGGCTGGCAGGGGCTTGGCCCCCGATGCCGGACATGTTTCCCCTCGAATGTTCTCCCTCGTGCTCCCCCATCCCGTTGCCCTGGCACTGACCGTGCATTTGGGGCTGTGCAGTTTCCCAGGTGGCTCTACTGGGCCCCTGCAGCCACCTTCTCAAGTGAGGGCTGGTATTTGGGAGTGGGCCTCCTGCCAAGAACACCACCCTTAGGGCCGAGGAACACAAGTCCAGCCCAAGCCGCCTGCCAGCGGGAACAACAGCCTAAGGATGTCCACCCACTGGAGGGTAGCCCTCTGCCCCCACCTTTATGATTTCATTTCCAGCCACGGGAAACTCCTAGACCTTCCCCCAAATGTCCGTCTTCCGGATTCTCGGAGCTTAGCTGAGGCTCTTCCTTCCTTCCCAACCCTCCCTCCTCTGGCCGGCAAATGGTACTCGCCTTCCAAGCCAATCGGTGTCACTTCCTGCCGGCCACCTGTCCCTCCCCAGCAGAGCTATCGCCGCCCACTTGCTGTGTTTCCTTGTTGTTCACAACTCCCCCACGGCACGGCTACAGGTGTCTGTCTGTCTGTTTGTCTATCAGCCCAAGTGAACAGCAGTCTCCTCTACTGTAGGGAGGCACAACAGAGCCATCTCTGACCCTGGGTGTCTGGGACCCGTAAATCGACAAGGAGTGTGTTTGGGCTGCAATTGTTCTCAGACTGCATTACAATAAACTGTGCTTTCTCAAAATTTGGGAAATCAGGCAGCGCTGCCCATCACTGAGAGCCGGGGCTCTGGACCCCCACGGACCGGGTCCCAGTCCCGCTCCCTCACCTCTCGCTGAGGGCCCTGGGTGGGCCTCACTGAGCCTCCTCCACCTGAGGCCTTGCTCAGAGCCACCGGGATGACGAAATGACTGGAGCTCGGGAATTGCTCACCGAGCACTGGATACTAACCGTAAAGATGGAAGTAACCCCAGCGCCCCCGGCGCACAGCCCTCTGCGGACCTGACCGCAGCCTGAGGCTTCCTTCCCGGGCCAGAGTGGAACCCACAAGCATCCGCAGCAAGTGTGTCCCCCTGAACAACGTGCGTGCGTGCTCACAGGCCTGGGGCTCACCTACCACTGCTCACCCCTGGAAATGAAACAGAACTGAAGGGGTCTCTGCGTCTGAGCCCAGAGGGGCCTGCTCTGCAGGAAGGAATGACTGTCTGGTACTGGCAGGTGGCCGAGAAGGAGCCACGCCCATGCACGCACCGCCCGGAGAAAACCCAGCCGCCCGCCCCACCAAAGGGCCCTGCGTGGGCCTCACGACGCACGCCACTCAGAGCGCGGGCTCCCCCTGACCTTGGAGAGGCGGTGTCCTCAAACAACCCCAGCAGAGAAGCTCAAGTTCAGGCTTATTAAGCAAGACTGAATCAAAGCATCATTTTCCCTGCTTGTCTAAAATAGCTTCGTATTTAAAGTAACTGCATATGGGGATGCATGCAGTAAAAATGCACTTCAGTACATGGTCACTCTCAGAAAATTCCAGGATGTGTTTACATGTTACCATTTGCAACGTTACCCAATGATTTTTAAAATTTAAAACAGATTGAAGCTCTTTCTCAGCCACCTGGAAAGTGTGTGCATGTGCAGAACCCACAGTTCTGTGGTCAGAGGGCCCCCAGCCTCTGAAAAGCTGTGAACCAAACAGACACTCTGACATGGCTGTGCCTTTTTGTTTTTACAAAAATCACTTAAATTAGAAAAAATTACAGCCCACAGACATTTCAAAGGAAAAATCCTACCACTGCTTTCTCTTTCAGTACCAGGAACTGAATTGAGAAATCTTGGTGAACTCAGTGCCTTAAGAAGTCACAGACAGAGTGACGCATCAGCCCGGCAGAATTAGCAAAACATGCACTGGAAAACCAGAGTTCCTTCTCGCCGCACAGGGAAGGGGAGCCAGGAGAAGGGAAGGGGCCGGCGTCAGACCACGTGCAGGTCTGGATGGACTCGAGCTCCCGCCTGCCCTACACGCCCAGTTCCAATCCACAGCGACGCTACGCGCCCAGGGCACCTTCGGCATCGCCAAAAGCTGTGCGCCCGACTCTGGCGCAGACGGATCTCTGCATCGGGAGACGGGAGCAGGACCAGCACCTGCGCTGAGGGAACCAGCTCTTTCGGACCAGAAGGGGCCCTGGAGGGGTGCTCACCGGGTAGGGAGGAGGGTGCCGCGAGGGTGTGGAATTTAAGAGGGCACCAAAACACTCAGCTATCGTTGTAAGTAATATCGCAGTGCAACTTTCGAAATTCAAAAGTCATGCAAGAAATCCATAGTGAACCACATGTCAGAATGTTAAAGACAGGATCAGAATGACTGACTTTTCCTTTTGCCTCCAGTGACTGTACTCGCTGGACCTCACAAAAGGCCGTCGAGTTGCTTAGCCGTGGGCACCGGGTGGGCAAAGCTCGGGGTCGGCGGTGGGAGGGGAGAGAGGGAGGCACGGTAACGGCTTCGCAATGGTGGGGAAAAACAACATTTTGCTGAGTAACAGGGAAATGGATCTAAAACATATGGATTGAATTCTTCCAAAAATAAACATAATTTTTAAAGGGAAGGAAAAGGACTTAGCCGCGATATTTGAGGTTTTCCTGAACCCAAACCTTTGGAAAACTAGCACACGAGCAGACTACTCAGTGACTGTTAACATCGGCTTTGAAAACAGACGTGTCATAAACCACTGGTTTGTTTTCCAAATTTTTTTAATGGTTTGCCCAAATCGGCCCGCCTACTCACTCCTTGTGAGGTTCATTCCTGTCTTCTTCACAGGAAGGAGACAGCTTAGGGCACCCACTGCCAGCCTGGGAGGGTCCGCAGACCCAGGACACGGGGCTCCAGGAGACCAGGCCGGGAGTGACTGTCCCCAGCACACGACAAGGGCAAGAGCCCTGGAAGGAAGGCAAGGGAGTGATGCACTGGACTAGGAGCTAGACAGACACCCAAGGTGCCACCCTTCACCTGCTCTGTCCCGTGGGCATCCATGTCCCATCGCCCACCTGCAGGCACCGCCGCCCCGACGGGGGCCTGGAGGGACGCAGACTTGCAGCCTGGCGAGTGGATGCAGTAGACGGCTTGGCTCGCCACTGCCGCCCTGACCATTGCAGAGGGTCAGGGGAGCCGGGGTCACCTGTGCCAACAGGTCAGGGTGACCTAAGAGCTTGCCTCAGTCCGGCCCTAGGAAGCAGGAAGAGGCCGAACCCCGTGATTTGAGAGTCAAGCCCCAAGTTCACCGTGTTCCAGAATCTAGGACGACTGAGACCTCTGGACATGAGGCAGATTCCCCCAACAGTGAGGCTGCCCTGCAGCCCCCCAGAAACCTGACACCGCCCTTTTCTCCTCCCCCGTCCCCTGGACTTCCTCCAGGGCTGGAGGGGTTTCCTACACTCTCGAGACTGGGCAGCCCTCACTTCCATGACCTTAAATCAGTCACGTGAGCTGGCTGTGCCCAGGGCTCCTTCCCACCCTTCCTAAGGCCTAGGACCACGCAGCCGTGGGGGCGGGGCTCTCTTTGGGCGTTTCCCCTCCCCGGGCCGACTTCCCCTCCAGCAGAGCTTGCGGCTGCAGGCAGGGGACCGGCTGCTGGAGCGGCAGCCCTCCCTTGTGCCGGCGTTTCCCGTCCCCACCGCCCGGCTTGCTGTCCCGCTTCAGCCCCACTTTCGAAACTATACTGCGCTCAAGTTTGGCTGCTGCTTTTCTTTCAGTCCTCACCTGAGGATATTTTTTTTTTTATTGACTTTAGAGAGACAGGGAAACATTGACCGGTTGCCTCCCACACATGCCCCGACCGGGGATCGAAACGGCAACCTTTTTTTGGTGCACGGAACAACACTCCACCTTCCGAACCACCCAGCTAGGGCGAGCGGGGCTGTTCTACATCACTGAAAAGGGGTGCAAGATCCTGGATGGAAATAAGCTGGGGTTTTTTTGCCAGCTTTTATAAAATACGAAAAATCTTGTGAAATTACACAAGATTGATCAGTAAGACTGAAAATAAAAAGCCCATTTTTGCAAGCTCATGGCTCGGCTTGCCTCCGCAGGGACTTGGCTGCAGGGAGAGCTCCCTGAACTGGTACCTGCCCCAGGTCCTTTCCCTCTGGCCACCCATGACCCGTACTTGTTAGACTTCACACACGGGTAATTCTGGTTTCATGGCATCAAAAACTGTTTTCACAAAAATCGGAGAAACATCTGAATATACAGAACACATAGTAAGACAAACCACAAGAAAACCCAGGTAACAAATTAACCTGACTGCCAAAAGCAGAATGAAGGGACCCAGGACTGAGTTTTTCAAACTGTGCTCCTCGGAACCCAGAGCCCTGTGCTAGCCCTTGAGGGGCCTCAAGACCAAAACTGAGGCCCAACCCCCAGCCCAGCCTCTTCTCATCCGGTCCATAAAGAGCATTTAGTAAGACTTTGTCAGAAAAAAACGCTTTAGGGTCCAAGTAACCTTAAACCACTGGTCTAAGAGACTAAGGACCCAGACACCTCCAGCTGCTCAGAGGACTCTCTCAAAGTCTGGCAGGTAAGAATCTTCATACACCTGAGAATTCACAGGAGGTGAGAGGTTTGAGCCTGTCTGTGCTTCTGGATCTTTCCCCAGGGCCCTGTCTCTGTGCCAAGTGCCTTCTGAACCCCACCCCCCACACTGTCCTGGGCCTCACCAGGAAGTCCCTGGAAACTGCTGACCCTTCCAGACCACTCCCCTGCCTCTTCTCAGGAAAGCTCCCTGGGTGTCCTGTGGCTTCCCCATCCCCCAGCAGGCCCCTACCCACCAGCCCTCCTGACCCATCTGCCCTGGCCCTGACACCCAGCACAGCAACCTCTGACTGAGAGGTCAGTCCCCTACTAGACCCTTAGCTCCAGAGCACAGGCACCGTCCGTCCAGCGGAGCCTCCCCAGGGGCCGGCCCAGAACATGACCCTAACACTGGAGGGCACTTCTCCTCTGCTCCCAGCTGCCACAGTGGGTGACCCCAGAAGGCACAGGCCGGCTCCCACTACAGGAAAACCACGGAGTGGGGAGGGATGACTGTAAAGGACTTTCAATTTCATTTTCAGGTTTAAAAAAAAAAACACAACAAAACAGTTGTGATCTTTAGAGTCAAGTAAGGTTGTTTAAATGTAAACATGCATTCTTGGGTCTGGAAGGAGAGTGGAATGAAATCCCCAAGTGATCTCTTAATGCCATCGAAATCACACTTGAACGCCTCTGCCAGGAAAGATGAATCGCCATTTGCACAGCAGTCATGCACTTAAAAGCGACTGGGTGCAGAGAGCTTTGGAAAATGTATTATGGCAGGGAAAAAGGAATGCAATGGGGTTCCAAATACTTAGTATACTGATAAGATAGCTTAAGAGTGACAAACAATTCTCTCCGAGAATTTGAAGGTCGTTATAAGGCCATCAGGAGGACCCAGGCCAGCTGGCCCTGCCCCCAGCCCCACCAACATCAGAAGCCACACCTACGCTGACTCAGAATCACTGGAAGTGAGCGATATAATGCAGGGAGCCCCAGGGACCGGCGCCGTCACCTGGGACCTCGTCAGAAATGCAGGTGCCCAGGCCCTGCCCAGCCTGAACACGATCTGAACAAGTGCCCCTGGGACCCTGGGAAGGCCGAGCAGTGCAGCGGCCCCTGGGGCAGTGCGGCCTCCTGCTCCCGTCATGTCTGGGACCAGGAGGGCAGTGGTCTGCCACAGACACTTCACGTGCCAGGAGGGCCAGCTCTGAGATGTGCCTTCCCTGGGGCAGACAGTGCCGGGAGGCTAGGCCCTCCTAGGGACAGTGGAGGGAAAAACACATGGGGTTTCTGAAGGCAGTTGTATAGTCACAGCACTTTACACCCAAGGAATAGCTAAACCTGTCCCATGGCCACCCTGGCAGGGGATGTGGAGCTAAAGCCCCAGCCGTTTCCCAGTGCGAGGAGCCAGGCTGTCGGGAGCGGGAGAGAGGAAGCCTGCTCTGAGGGAGCGCCAGAAGGCAGCCTGCTGGCACCCCAGGCTCACTGGGGCAGGGGCCCTGGCACCCTGGGGCCCCGCTGAGCCCCGAGACGGCCTGGAGAACAGCGGGTAGAGAACTCTGGCAGCTCCTCTCCCTCTGGGTGAGGCGTGTGTTTCCTGGCCCCCAGGGAGCCAAGCAGAAAGCAAATGCATATTTGATGACCTTACTCTGCAGGCAGACGGCCTTCTCAAGAGCCGAGTGCGAGCACAGTCCAGAGCGGACGGAAGGAAGAGAAGAACTGGGAGGCCTACAGCGAAGCTAGGGTGGGCCGTGGAAAGAGCGGGCCGGGGCAAAGAGGCCAGATGTCTACAGGAGCCACTACAGTAGCCACCACGGTCTCACCCAGCTTCACAGATCCTGTGGGCCATGCTCTCGGAAAAGAAGCTCAGGGCCCAGCTGAACATCTGGCAAAACAGTCAGAAGGAGCTCGGCACGGAGAAGTCTCCCTCCGAGCAGAGCCGCCCCTCACCACCTGACTGAAGCAGATACGAGGGAGGAAGGACACTATCCCTGCCTCTCCGCTGCCCAGAGGAAACTGAGTTGCCTGCACGTAAGGGCGGAAGCCACGCAACGGCGCTCACTACGCACGGCTCAGGCGGGATCAGACTTGGGGCGCGTGCCATCACAGGAAAGACAGATGAGGCCAGCACTGCTCACGGACATCGATCTCCTGGCTGCAACCCCCACACACAAGGTTGTTCCTTGTACAAACCCAACCCACGTGCTCGCTTGCCTTTCTCTTCAGAGATATAATGCCAATGCAAAGTGCATTTTTCCATAGCACTGTGCTGCTCTGCCGATACCACCGAAGGCACTGGAAGGGGGGCTTCAAGGGTGCCTGAGAGTGACCGACTCACCCCATGCACCCCACCTGCCTTCCCTACTGAACGTCCCTCTTGCCGTTCCGTCTGTCCGCCCCGGGGACTGGGACGTTGCTGCTATGAACGGAGTGCCAGAGGGCCCACAGCGAGCCCCTCCGTAGCCCTCGCAACCCTCACTGCCACAGTGTTCGCACGGAGGTCCCCAGGTGTCCTACCAGAACCAGAGCTGCCTGGGAGCCCGAGAAGACAGCCAGGACTCGGGGGTGGCCCATTCGCGCTGCCAGTGGGTGCCGGTCACAGGGAGACTCCCAGCGTCTGTGGGCTGCGTCCTGTAACGCCGCTGCCTTCAGGTGTGGGGAGTGGAGATTACTTCTGGCCTTCTAAAGAAAAAAAGAGACAAAAAACCTAGCACCAGAATGTGAAACTTGCAGAAACACATACACACAACACATACACTTCTTGGGGGGAAAAAATGTAACTGAGATCGGGCTCATGGTAGCGCCACCACCCAACGTCTGCGGTGTGTCACATACTAGCGATTTCTACCCACATGGGCAGCTGGAAGGGACGCTGAAATCCAACTGGGACCCAGGACGTGGCCAGAGCCCCAGCACAGTGAGCGTCCCGGTGAGGAGCTCGCAGCTCAGCAAGGCTCACACACGGGGAAAGGAGGCGCTTCCAGCCTGGGCAGGACAGGACCCCTGAGGTGCTCCTAGACGAGGGGCTGCCCAGGGCAGTGGGCTCTCACTCCCTCTGCTGCTCCCCAGAGGCTGACCCCATCCATACCCAAGGGGACCACGCCCCCCTCAGGACAAGGAGGCCCCTGGAAGGCCCTGCACTCTCCTGAGACAAGGACCAGAAAGACAGGATCGTGGGCACCAGAGGCTGTGAGGATGCTTTGAAAATGACTTACTGTATCTTTCCTCCAAGTGGTACCAGTGGGAAAACAGGTGACTGACTTGACTCGCCTCACAAAAATTCTTGCATTTGTCTTTGAATTAGATTTTTTTTTTTTTTTGCATTGTGATCAACTTCAGCGCCTTCACAAGTTCCATCAAGTTCTCAAACATGAAAACAAACCGGAGTCCCTAGGAAACAGTGACTAGGTTAGGGCAGAGGGCAGGGGGCTGGTGAACAGAAGTCTAAGGAAAGGCACGCCTGTCTCTGAGACACGCCGCGAGCCTCCGGCAGAGCTCTCTCTGCGCGCGGTGCTGGGCGAAGGGCTTTACCTCGCTGCCTAATTCTCAGTAGCAATTCAGCAAAGTCAACAGTGCTGTCCCCAACTTACAGATGAGGAAACAGGTGCAGAGATTAGGTGACTTTTGAAAAGTCACACATGCTGTCTCCAAAAAGCAGAAGAAGCTGAACTAATTTTACTCTTTATGGGCCTCATCAGTCACAAACAGAAGCAGGCCTGAACTTCTTGCATTTTTAAAATGTGGGAAGATTCACACGCCCGTATACACAGAGATGCCGAAAAAGAAGAGCCCCGGCCAGCGTCCTTTCTCTTCAGGGGAGGGGACATGTGGCATTTCTCTTCAGGGGAGGGACACGTGGCATTTTTACAGATGAACCCCACAGGCTCTCCCACGTGTTCCCAAGCAACCAACAAGAGAAACCAAATGCTGGTTCAAGAGGAACCACTGGAAGCTTCTTTAGAAGTGTTAAGCACCTTGGTGAAAACAGGATCAGAAAACAGCATAGCTGCCTTTACAAATAAATGCATGAGGCACTTTCCCTATGAACTTGTTCTGACTCTTTTCCATTCTGTCACTGTAACTATGAAACTAATACATGCCCCCAATACCTTAGTAAGTAATGTAATAAAACAGGACATGGCCCTAGGACAGGCACAGAAAGCAGTTTGCGCTGGCCGCTGGTTAGGTCTGGCTTCACCACGTGCCTCCACTGGATGCGCCAGGGGCCCCATGGAGACACCTGTACAGACCCCAGCTGCAGGCTGAGCTAGCACCCGGCACAAACCACACACTCTCCTCCTGAACGGCTCACTGCGCCTGGGGACAGGATACCAGGGTTCCCGCACACTAGCCATGTGTCCTTTCCCGCCCTGCGCCCTAATGCCCCGAGTACGGGAGGAAGGCGCGCGACTTCCCGGAGACCCAGGGCCACAGACCCGCGCGGAGGAAGCGGCTGGGAGCTGTCCATGGTGGCGCCGCGCCTGGGCACGCACAGCCGCGGGCTCCCAGCCCCCCGGGCGCGCCCGGGCTCTCTCTCCAGACCGCTGGAATGGAGAGGCTCGCTCCAGGCTCACCATCTCCGGGATGGGGCTGCAGCCAGGCAATGGCTCACACATCAAAAGATTAGTTCAAAAGGGAGTTCTCACCTGTGGGCAGCGCTGGCTGCAGGGAGCCGGATTCGGGACTTCAAATCCGGCTGCTGGCTGCGCGCAGTGTTGGACCCTTGGTCGCTGAGGGCGCTGAGCGCAAGTCTGCGGCCGCGGACCTCGGCGCGCCGAGCTCCTTCTCAAGGGCACAAGCGTCCCACCAGTCCGTTCCACAAAGTCTCCGACCCTCGTTCCCAGAGCGGTGAGCTGGAGACCTGGCCACGGCCCTGGCCTGCACTTCGCCAGGTCCTCGACTTTCCTGCCAACCTGTTTGACCTTTCTTGGAGCCGACGTCCCTCGACAGGGACCACGAACCCTCTTCCACAGGCGCCGGGTTTGGGATCTCAGTCTAAACTCCCGCAGGGGCCCGCACGTCACCTAACATTCGATTGTCTCCGCCCGCCCGGGCCGGCGCCACGCTGGGCGCCCAGCGCGGTCCGGAGGCAGAGGGGGAACCAGGGGGCGCACGCCCACTGTGCACGGCGCCCGCGGCTCCCTGCGGGCTGGACGCTGCAACCTGACTCCGAGCAGTCCCTCCGCGGGGGACTCGGCCGGGCTTGCGCCCCAGGAGCCGCTCAGAATCTACGGAAAACTCGGCTCTGTCCCCGCTGGACGCGTTCCAGGACACTGGCGCCCCCGGCACCTGCCGCTTGCAAAGATCACACAATCGCTGAGAAATCTCACTCACAGAGGACAGTGACAGGGGCGGGCGCAGTGACAGACGCGTGGACGAAGAGACAGACAGACGGACAGACGCGGGCGGCACAGCACAGAGTGGACAAACAGAAGCCGTTGCTGGGCAACGTTTTCCCGAGATCAGCGGAGCCGCCGGACCCCTCTCGTCCCTCCCCACCCAGGCGGGCAGTCGGCGCGGCCAGGCGCGCCGGGCCGGCCCCCTTACCTCCCGGTCGGCAGCCCAGGCGGTGCCACGCCTCCCGGGCCAGGAGCGCAGGGACCGGCGTGGCTGGCAGCAAACCACCGGACGCGGGCAGGCGGAGCAGTGGTTGCTCTGGGAAAGCGGGGTTCGGGCCCTGCCGTGCTCCCCAAGCCGCTCGCGTGGCCACACTCGCCTGCCTCGGCTCGGCTCGACCTCCCAAGCTGCGCTCCGCTCCGCTCCCCGCCGCCCGCCAGCGCGGAGGCTTTATAGCTGCCTGCCCGACAGGCAGCGCCGCTGGCTCCTCCCCGGGCCGCAGAGCCCAGCCGCCAGCCCGCCCCCGCCGAGCTCCGAGGAGGCGGGGGCCCGCGCCCCGGCCGGAGCCAGGCGCACCGAGAAGGCGCCGCGGCTGCCGGGCGAGGGCGCTGAAGCCCCGGGCTCGGGCTCGGAGCAGCGGCCGCGGCGCCAGGGCGCGCTCCCGGTGCCCCGGGGCGAGGGGCGCCGTGCGCGGGCGTGAAGCCCCGCGCCCCACGCACGCCGGTGGCTTCCCGGAGAAGGGCACCGAGGAGATGAGAAAGCCCTGCCTCTGCCGCGGAGTCGCCGCGAGACGGGGTCTAGACCTCAGTGTCACAACCTTTTTTCTTTTGTTAACTTAACAAGAACGGCCTCAGAAACACACCCTGGTGTAGGCAGGCGCCTAGCCGCCCCTCCGAGCGGCAAAAGGTTGGCTTTGAGTCGGGGACCTTCGACTGAAACCCGGGTCAGACACACACTGGTTATGGGATTGTGGACAAGGACGTTATCAACCTCTCTGGCCTCAGTCTCCCCCTCAGGAAAACGGGTTCTGCGACGCAGCCCCGCGGGGGTGAAGGGAGGATGGGAGAGAGGCGGAGAGGAGCGGCGGTAGCACGCAGGAGGTGCTCACTGAGCGGGCGTCCCTCCCGCCGGTGGGGAGGCTCCGTGCGCCGCTGACTGGACAGAGAGACCCTTCGGGGGCAGGAAGGCACGGTGCTTTAGGCAGTCCTTGCAGAGGAAACCGGACTACTGGAAAAGCCCTGACAGGTCCCAGGCACCTGAAGTTCCCTCTCAGCTCGGCCACTAACTTGCATGTGACTGGGGCCACCCACCGCCCTCTCTGGGTCTATTTATCGTCTGTAAAACGAGGGCTTTGAGACCAGTTCTCCGTCCCTCCTCCGCTTGTTTGCAGCTTACAGCTCAGCCCCCTCCCCTGGTGTCCTGGAGTGCCCCCTAGAAAACGCCTCTCCCCCTTCCTGCCAGCCCGTGCCCCGGGGGCACCAACCTGCAGGGAGGTCCGAGCTCTGGGCAGCACGCACCCGCCCCGCGACCCGACATCTGGCTCGGAGGCCAAGCTGCAGCCAGACAGAGCTGCCTGCTGGCGCCGAGACCAAGTCCTCCCGCCACGGCAGAGCCTGATCACCTGGCACAGCTAGGGCCACCCGCCCTTCCCTCTGACCATGCCGTGGAGGCCCCCTGGGGTCAGTGATCAGGATTCTCAGCCCTTCCTCAACAGGGGGGAGAACAAGGCAGGTACTGTGGCAGGCCTCCCTGCCCAGCCTTTCTTTCCAGCAAATTTAGAGGGAACCAGTGTCCTTTCCTTTCCTTAGCAGGAGTCCCCACGTCCCAGGGCCCGCAAGCGCTTGGGGGATGCTGAGCACCTGGCCTCAGTGGGGAAGGGTCAGTCCGCCTTGAGCCGGCCCCTCTCCCACGGGAGGAGAGCAGACGTGAGGCCGCGGGCCTCGCGCCCTGGGAGGGGCCCCACGCCCTGGGAGGGGCCCGCTCCCCAGGTCTCTGAGAGATGACACCGTAACAAAGGGCTCCTGTGGTGATGGGCTCTAAGAAGTGCTTTGTCATGTTTTCTCAAGGCTCAGAAATGCCCGGCACATTCCTCTGGCGTCCAGCTTTCTTTATCTCGGACCCACGCCCCAGGGAGAAGAGCGATGCTGATGAGTTACAGACAGGCTCCGCGCGTCTGAAGCCAGATGCCTCAGCCCCAGCTCCACGCGGCACTCCCACTCAGCGCCCGGTGATGGACGGGCTGCGCCGGGCGATTCTGTGGACAAACGCTGACAACGTTACTCTGGCCGAATGACGACCCGAACTTCCCTCCATCCGAGCTCTTGCTCTTGGAAGTGCAGATGTGGGAGCTGGTCAGTCTTGTCACAGTCCCCAGTGGAGAGTGTCCAGGTGGGCAGGAAATGCTCTGACAGGTGTGACACGGCCCAGAAAGCCTGCCCTTCCTCAGGTAGGGTGCAGCCCCCTCCTCCACACCTGCTCACAGCTCCCACAAGCTGCCCAAGCCCTGTGTTCCCAGACCCAAGTCTGTCCCTCAGCTCAGGGGTCACCACACCACCTGCTGACCAGCAAATCCGGCCCCTTGCCCTAGAGCAGCCCGCCTGTGAAGTTACAAAAGCGGGCCACACCCGTGGCTCTATCCTCCGAGTCTCCAGATCCAGTGTCGCTGAGGAGAACATCAGGCAAGCCTGAGGAAACCAGGGCCCGGGGAGGTGGGAAGCAGCAGGCAGCTGGGGTAAGGAGCGAATGTAGCCAACCCCCCTAAGCAAAGCATCAGGCATCGCAATCTTAAGAGGCTCGCTAATCATGGTCATTTTAAAGTTAAACCAACAGGGGTCGCCCTTGCACACTGAGCCTGAAGCTGGCATCCGAAAAGGGAACTTCCCAGCCCAGGGCACTGGGGCCCGATTTCCAGGACGAATAAACTGCTCAGTTCCTGTTTTGTTGGACGCAGATGAGGCTGCCCAGCCAAGGAGACAAGTCCTCAGTGTTTCTGGTGAGTGGAGGTCTGTGCTGGAATGTGGGACGGGAAGTCCTAGAACACTGGCCAACCACTAGGAGCTCTGCAAGCAGATTTCTACATCTTCCTGTTCGAACTCATCATCACGAAAGAGAAAGAACATTCTTCTGTGTTTTTTTATGTCTATAATAAAAGACATGTAAACCTGTATGTGATGTTTTTATGTCATGAATTTTTTTCTAAATGCAAAACTCATGTGCTCCTTGCAAAGAACTTAATTCAGATAATGAACAAAGGAGAAATCACCTAACTGCAAACATGTCTGTACATTACAAAAAGCTTGAAAAATGTAGAAAGGGAAAAAATCACTTCTATTCAAACATTGTCTCTGTTAATGTCAGTGTACAAGCAAGTATGTTTCCATGCATAAGTTACATGTTATATAGATGCACAGATACAAACACGTATGTAAAGTTTTCCACGCGTAGTTGACTGTTTAGCTCTAATTCTTCTCCCCAGACTGCAGGTCTGGGAGACGGAGGCCAAGTCACTGCACTTGACTCCTTCACCTACAGGAGGTCCTGCAGCCTCCAACCATCACATGAAGGTCTGTCTGGGCAAAGTCCAGCCATCTTCACTACGATGAGAACGGTGTGCATGACACCGATGTGACCTGGCAGCCAAGCAGAGAGTGGACTGGGGTGCGCATGCGCGAACAATGACGACTCCGCTGTACTGGTCAGTGGGGGTGGTGCACGCCGATGAGTGAGCACGTGTGCTGTGTGCGCCTCATATTAAAAATGGCTGAGCCAGTAGAGCAATGAATCTACCTCAAATTTTGCATACACGACTCCTTTGAGAACATGATTTTCTATGGAAAACGCTCCATTTACTCCTCACTCAGAGCAAAATCCGGATGCGAAGGGGCCACCCGCTGCCACCCAAACGCAGGCACTTAGCCACCTGGCTCACTCAATGCTCAGTACCCCCTTGCCCTCTGAGGTTCCCTAACACACCAAACGCATCTCGGCCTGAGGCCCTACCTGCGGTCCACTGCCTGAAATGCCCTTTCCAAACCCTGCTCTCTGCAGACATCTGCACGACCCCGTCCCCAACCCCAAGTTTTTGTTCCCAAGTTTCAGCCCGCATCACCTCTCTCTGTAGTGGCTGATACCACTCAACCCGCACACAGTGGGAGGAAACGCTGGGTTCATCGCTTGCTGGGCAGCAAACACAGCAGTCTGCTGACCTCCTACCAAGAGTCTGCGCGTTGCGGGGCTCAGGGACTGGTGAGAGTTTCGGCACCAAGTAACCTTCAGCAAAGGCAGCCTGGTCACTGGAGCAAGGCTGTTGCTGACCGGCTGGGCTTCAGAAGAAGTTCTCTCTGCTGGAGTGGGACAGCTTGAACACCTGTTCTCCTGGTTACTTATCACAGTGGCCAAGGGACAGTGCTTTCCTGTACAGGGGGTACAGGAGCTATTCTCAGTAGGATTCCTTTGTAGGGAAATGTCAAATAGTCTGGGTCGGAGGTTTTCAAACTGTAGTAGCAGGAATCTAATCCCATCGCCTGGAGGGTTTGTTAAAACAGACTCCTGGGCCCCACTGCTCCGGACTGTCTGGGTCAGCTGGTCTGGGATGGGCTCCAGAACGCTGCACTCTCCCAAGTTCCCAGGGGGCGCTGGGGCTGTTGGTCCAGGGACCACACTTTGCATCTATTGGTCTAGCATTTGTGGGATTTGTCCTTAATTATTTACTGGTTAAGAACATATTTCACACAATGACACACTAGTTAGTCTATGGATTCTGGACTACATGAATTTGTAAAATGGTTATTAGTCACAGCTTCATCTATGTACATTTGAAAAAATAATGGAAAATATATAGGTGAAATACAATATTCACTGCATCTACAGATAATGGTTAGAAAATATGAACTCCACAACTTTTGCAGTAATTCCATCCTGTTTCTCCCCTCCACTCCCTCAGAGTGTGGAGGACTGGGGAGCCCTGGAGCAAACATTTCCAGAGGAATCGCCCAGGTTAGTGACCGTTCTGTTTGTGGCACCTGATGACTGGCACATGAACTCCTGTGGTCAAGGTATGAGCCACGTCAACGAAGTGATGTAATTTGAAAATACGGGAGGCAAGCAAGTTTATAAAACAACTGCTGGATAGAGAGGGAGGGAGGGTGGGAGGGAAGAAGAAAGGAAAGGAACAAGGAAGGGAGAGAGAGAGAGAATGGTTTTAGAAACCCCCATGTACTGAAGGACACCTGCTCCCCTTCACACCTGTGTGCTGGGTGATGGCAGATCGGGCTGGTTCCCTGCAGCTAAGCCACCCGCTGGCTGGACACGCACTGTCTGGGGAGAAAACCTGTCACCCCCGACGCGGTGCTGCCACACGCTGAGGTGGGGCTGCGCACTGTAAACACAGGGAAGAGACATGAAGAGCACTTTCTGTGTTTCTGAAGATAAACATTTTGTACAAAGAAAACCCTTACTATGGAAAAAGAATCCAAGGGTCACTATGACACGCAGAAGCCGCTGCTACTGCGTGGTACGGAGCCTGGAAAGAGTAAAGATTCAGTCTGTGGGGAGTGGCTGATGCCATTCACCCATACATTCCCAAGGGGCTGTTTACTGGTGTGTTAATGTGGAAAATTCTTTCAGTAGAGAATAAAATATTCAATTTCTACAGATGATAACAGCTACTATTTATTGAGCGCTCAGTGTGATCTCGGCTGTTTGATGCTATGGGGGAAATGGTGTAGTTATCTATTTCTTTTTGTGGTTTTGAAAAAAAGTTAATGCATTTCGAGTCTACCTACTAAAGTAGTAATAAAGCGAAAACCCATTAAGAGTTCGAGGTTCTGTGTTCTGCAAAAGACGTCATGAAGAAAATTAAAAGGCAAGGAGCACACTGGGAGAAGATATTTGCAGCCTATGAAATAAAGGATTAGTGTCTCAAATGTCTGAATCATCCCCATGACAAAGAAGAAGACAGAAAGCTTTCAGGAGAGTGGGGGAGAGTCGCACAGGCAGGCATTTCACAATAGAGAACTTAAGAGTGGCCCATGTTTGTGAAAAGTTGCTCATTATTGTGAGTAATCATGGACAAAACATTTCACATCCACTGTTTAGGGAAAAATTCACAAAGTTAAGGGACGTCAAGTTTGGAAGCTAGACCTGCGGCCAGCATTGGGGGAGGGTTGGCATTATGTAACTGGGCACCAGGCCAGTCCCCTGCATTTCCATGTACTCGAATGCAGTCCCAGTTCCGCATCGACAGGGAGCTTCTCAGAAATGCAGAGTCAGGCCCCCACCATGGACCAAGGAGTCAAAACCTGCACTTAGATGCTCACTGGAACCCCCTGGCAAGCTTTAAAAAGTCCAGGTGGCAGGTGACACCCCAGAGCAGCTAAACTGTAATCCCCGAGGGGCACCTGGGCACGAGCATTTTAAAACGCTTCTCAGGTAATTCCAACATGTAACCAAGGTTAAAAGCAGCAGCCAGAAATTTCTCACATTATGAGAAGTACCTTTTGTAGCAAAACTCTGGAAGATACTCAAAATAAATGTCTACCAACACATCTCACACACACTCTTACTAAAGGCAAGGAACGAGTAATAGGAAACTCGGGGTGGGGGGGTTGCTCTGCAGGGTGGAGAGGAAAAGGCATGTGACTGGAGGAAAATGGGGAAGCACATGCGCTTCTGAGGACCTGGGAATGTTCTACTTCTTAGGTTCAATACTGGGAATAGAGGTGTTCCCCCTCCCCCCTTAAACTGTAAACACATGTTTTATCCACTGTACTGGATAAAATTTTTAAATTTAAAAAACGTTTTAGCCCTGGCTGGTGTAGCTCAGTGGATTGAGCGTGGGCTGGGAACCAGAGGGTCCCGGTTCGATTCCCAGTCGGGGCACATGCCTGGGTTGCGGGCCAGGTCCCCAGTGAGGGCCATGTGAGAGGCAACCACACATTGCTGTTTCTCTCCTTCTCTTTCTCCCTCTCCTCCCCTCTCTCTGAAAATAAATAAATAAAATCTTAAAAAAAAAAAAAAAAAACGTTTTAAAAGGGCACCTTTCGTGTAAGTTCCTCTCCAACCACCTGCGTCGCTTTTATCCCTGAGATCCAGGCCCATCCCGGTCCCACTGCAGAAGGTTCGAGGTGAGCTCAGGAGTGACATGTGGGCCCTCACAGGCGCATCTGAGGGACAGCGTAAAGCCCAGAGACAGAGATGGTGGGGGGGGGGGGTTAAGACAGGAGACAGCTCTGTGTGTCTGGAGCCCCTGGACCCAGCCCCACCCACACCCAGACAGTGAGGGGCAGGGGCAGGCAGGGGCAGGAGCAAACACGCTGGACCAGCCAAGCAGAAAACCGCTGAGCTGCGGAGTGATGATTGACAACACAGGGAGGCGCCCACAGGGCGGACGTCCTCACCTGTAGTCTGCAAAGTGTTTTCTGTTTTGCTCTGGACCAGACCTCCCCCATCCATTTAATGAGCGGGTCCGAGCCCCACCGCCTTCGCAAAGCATTTCTGCCTACAGAATTGCATCAGGTCCTCCCCTGACTGAGCCGTACGTACTATTACCCTTTTTGAGAGGAAAACAAGTTAAGAGCAGTTAGATTTGCCCAAGGTCACACGGTTGCCAAGGCACCAAACTCACAGCCAGGCGTGCTACTGCCCGCCCGTGCCCAGGGCTGGCTCTCACCTCCTTCTGCAGAGAGCCCCGCCCCGCCCTAGGCTTGCCTGCGGGGTAAATCCAGCTCCCGAACCTCCCCAGTCTGCACCTGCCGCTCTCAGAATCTGAAAATACTGAGACTAGCTGTTTCTTAATGTATCAGAATCACTGACACTTCTAAGAATCTGTTGAAACTGTGGAACTTTCCCTACAAGAATGCCCATAGGTACAGACATCCTAAGTACGGCATGGTCACAGAAGCCCAGATTACAGACCAAGTGTGGTGTTTCCCCCCAAAATTAGAAACGGCATTAGTATGGGATCCAGCAATTCCACTTCTGGGTAAAACTGAAATCAGGGTTATCAGCAAATACCTGCACACACAGTCACCAGAGGGAGAAACATCCCAAAGGCACACCCACAGATGAGTAAACGAAATGTAGACACCACATACACACAACGGGAAACGATTCAGCCTTACAGAGGAACTAACCGTCCCGGCCTAAGTGAACCCTGACATCACGTTAGTGAAGTCAGTCGGTCACAGAAGGAACACAGGGCTCCCACTTAGCTGAGGCGCCGGGAAGAGTCAAGTTCAAAGAGGCAGGCGGTAGGTGGCAGGTGCCAGGCTGGGGAGGGAGAAGGTGACTTAGTATTTAATGGGAGCAGAGCTTCAGTTCGAGAAGATGAAAAACTGCTGGAGACGCCCCGTGGTGCTGATGGCTGCACAAGAGTGTGGATGCACCGCACGTCGCTGACCAGCACACCCGAAATCGGTTAAAAAGGCCAACTTCACGTTACACGTATTTTCCGCCTGCCTAGGGAGGCACAGGGGAAACGCCAGACCCTGGAACCCCCCACCCAGCTGGCAAGCTCTGTGCACGCTCCTGCGGGACCGCCCGAGCCTTCTGGGAGATGCCATGGGGGGCGGGGGGGGGGGGTTGCAGGCCTGCGGGGCGGGGGCGACGGAGCGTGGGGTGTGATGCGAACATTCACATACCGACAGCGGTCACTCACACCGGGAGAGCTCTGTCTGGGACGGCCTGTCCTGCCCCCTAACGGCGGCATTTCCCGGGGACAGGGACATACTGCCACCCAATGGGGCTCCAGAACAAACGACAGGCACTTGTCATTGTACGGTGGCGTTACGTCCCATAAACCCACCATAACGTGGAAACACTTGGAACGCATTTAACAGCCCTGGTTAGGAGGCTCCGACGCTCGGGGCGTCGTCCCGCGCGCCGTGAGGCTGCAGGTTGGGCCCGCCGTCGCGGCGCGCACGGGAGACACCAGCTCGGTGTTTCTCTCGTTCTCTCTGAAGTTAATGAACACCCTCCGGTGAGGATTTTAAAAACTAAATAATAAATAATGAGCCTCCTCATTTGTAAATACAGCCTACGGTTCTCACTAATTTAGCTCTTTAATGTCTTTCAAAGAAGCGCGACCTTCCTTCCGGTTCGTGGTCCAACGCAACCCACTGCGCCACGGCGGCCAGGGCGAGGTATTTACTATTTTTAATGCTATTTTAAATGGTATCTTTCTCTTTCATTCTGCTTTAAAACGTTAGACTAATTTGTAGAAATAAGGTTGAATTTTCTACATTGTGTATCCAGCCACCTGGGCGTTATTAAATCTAATAACCTCTGGATACGTGGACCCGGCGAAGAGACCTTCGTTTGACGGGAACGCTGAGGAGAAATTACCTGCTGCGACGGTGTCCGCGTGGTCAACCGAGGTCCCAGGGTTGACAAAGAGTGTCTAGTGGTCATTGCCTGACAGAAGCTGCTCGTGTACTCTGGGCACGGAGAACCTCTGCTCAATCTGTCGGTTTCCCGCGCTAGGCCCATACTTCCGGCTCTGGAAAGGCTCACTTCCGGCGTTGGGTGCGCGGGTTTTTGAGTCCGAAGGAACCTTATAAAGGAGTTCCTGCGTTCCACCTGACGGGTCCAATGGGAACTGCTCCCGAACAGCCAATCAGGATTGTGCGATTGGGACCCCTTATTTACATGAAATAGAACTTATTGGGAACCTTGGTGAGGACTTCCCTTGGCGCCCAGCCGGGTCTGCAAACCGTTTGCTCGAAGCAAGCCTCTCCCTTTTTTGCGCCAGTGCCTTTTCGGATTCGTTTAGGGTATTTTCAGGTGCTCTACACAGACCATCATAATCTGAAAATAAGTTTCATTTATTTAGAATGTTTTTAAAACATTTTTTAAATGTTTTCAATTATAGTTGACATACTGTTAGGTAGGACAAGGATCTGACAGCCTGGAGCATTCTTACTAAATGCTATTCCTGCTAAATGTTCAAATGTAGCATTCTGCAGAGCAGCTCGAAACAGGATGAGCTGACAGGAAGTCAGCCTGATGAAAGTAGCCAACTGCAGAGGAAAACATCAACATGCAACTGACCAAATAGTGTGTAGCAATGGGCTAGGCCTCCCTTTGGGGAAACAGCTTTGGATGGGAATCCTGTCTCCTTTACCTGCTGCAAGTAAATAAAACTACCTTTCTACAACCCGCTTTCCTTTTGAACAGAGCCCCCCCCCCCCAAACTGTGGATCCGCTGATTTCGGTAACCATATTATATTAGTTTCAGGTTAAATACTTTTTATCTACATATTGTGAAATGCACCCCTTTTATGTGCACATTTGAATAATTTTCTGGAAAATTTAGTGAGTTGTACAACCACAATAATCTGCTTTTAGGACATATTCATCCCTTTTTTTCCCCATTGTACACGTTTTTCATTTTTTATGACCCTGCTGCACTTGGGAGGGATTTTGTGTAATTTTGAGCAAAAGGGAGGGAAGTAGGCACTCGGGCTCATTCTGCCTGAAAGTGGAGTATCCTCTCCCTGTGTAACCTCAATGCTTGCTTTGAGATCGTCTCTCTGTAGGTTTCCTCCTATGCCTACTTTTCTGATAAGAGTTTTGTTTTGGTTTTTAATCATAAATGGGACATGGAAATTCCATCAAATATTTTTTTTGTGTCTATCAAGATGATCATATAGTTTTCCCCTAAAAGACGCATTTCTAACCAGCCTCCCCTCCATGGCGGGAGCTCTAGGTTTTGTCTACTGTCGCCCCGAGCTCCACACGATGGGAAACCAACACTCAGGTTAACTTGGCTCAGCAAATTCCTTCCAAGAGAAAACAGGTTTCAATGCATCTCTTCCCTGGTTCTCATCTTTTCTTGGCATGTGAACCCTCCCCTTAGCCTTTATTTCCTCGTCAGCTCATGCATTAAGATTTCCCTGTTACTCAGCGGTGTTAAGTGTTTCTTCACTGGGAGAGCTGGTCCACATCCCAGAATCCACTGCCTGCTCTCTTTGGGCCCCATCTGCCCTTTCCTGCTATGCATTTTGTATTTTGGCTTCTTCCAAAAGTCATCAAAGTTCTCTCACTAAACAAAAGCCTATGCCCAGAGAAAGGTGGTAAAGTGTATAAGCCCCAAGGGTTTCCTTTTAAACAGAAACAAAATGGGTTTCCTAAGCGCGATTTTCTCTGAGGGGGAGAAGGAACACCAGTGGCAGCAGCTCACAGTCTGACCCATGCATCCTTTATTCCGTGACCCAGCGCCGGGCCTCGCCCAGCACACAAACGCGCTCGCCACGGCCCAGCTGCACGACACTCCGAGGCTCACAGTACATTTAAGGCTTTTAAATTTGGAAAACAAAAAAGTAAAACCAAAAAAAAAAAAAAAAAAAAAAAAACCAACCCTGCAAACCCAAATCCCCAACCAATCCGAGCAGTGTAGCAATTTCAAGCATCTTCTATTTCTGATGCTTGTCAGATGCAACTCCAGTGTCAAAACCTAAATACCTGCTAAACTAAAATGATTAGTTCAGTGAAATTTTAATTACATAAATTCTTCAAAGCCTAAACTGGTCTTTTTTTTTTGTCCTGGAAATGTTATAAAATTTTTTGATAGCAAAACATAGGAATAAAAACATATTAACAAAATGTATCCAATCATTTACATTACAAACAAGGAATTCGCAGTTGTATCCTGCTGAAGGACCACTACCCATTAAGAATCTATGCACAAATGCGTTGCGAATATCTACAGGACTTTGTAAAAAGCCTATAAGGTGGACTTGCCAGGAGGAAAGTCGGTTAGGCTCTTGTTATTAGACCAGCCAGACAGTTAAAATAGGAAAATTCTGTTCACTAGTAATAAATTTACACTTAAAAAAAATCCAGTTTCTTTTAGATTAAGAATATTCCAGTTATATTTCTATGGTTCCAGTAGGTGAAGCTGTTCGGGGTAGTTCCAGTCGGTTACCCTTCAAATGACCTGTGTGGGGGAAAGGCCGGCATGTTCGCAGGAGTCAGAGGACATTTTTGTCACCAGTGTTTCAGCTGCTCCCTCACAGCTTCACCAAGGCAATGACCCCGTGAAGGCAGAGGACATGGGGAGGGCCGGGGGAGGCCTGCGTAAATGAATCCTAAGTGATGGGGAAGCCAGAGACACGGGCGGGAGCACCCTTTACACAGCGCGGGACCCGCCCCACCGCGGCCCGCGCCCCAGTCCCTGCGAGGACACGAGGCGGGACACCGCGGCGGTGCGGTGTAAAGGGCTGGGTGAATCGGAAGAAATCCTCTGGCTACGAGCCCGAGGCCTCCCCAGCTCTCCGAGGATGAGGCCCTGCCGGCCGGCACCCCCGCGAGGCCGCGCGCACCAGAGGACCCTGCGTTCACAGTCAATGAGGTAAAATCAAGTCGTCTTCAGGAATTAGGGAGTTCGTGAGATATGAACTGTTTTAGTCTTTCTAGGTATTGTGCATAAAGCTCTATGTCATTGTGGCCGGCCCCTTCGACCCAGAGGGGCTCCACGGCCCGGGGGCAGCGCTCATACATGGCCAGGCCGTGGGAGAAATCGATGACCTCGTCCTCCGTCCCGTGGATGACCAGCACAGGGGAGGTGACTTTAGAGATCTTGTCGATGCTGCGGACAGAGAAGGGGAAGGGGAGAGAAGGGTTCTTTAGTTACACTCACAGACAACAGCACACTACAAGTTTTCCCCCCTATTTCTAGTAGTTAATTTTTTATTTAATTTCCATTTTGGGCCCTGGCTGGTGTAGCTCAGTGGATTGAGTGCGGGCTGGGAACCAAAGGGTCGCTGGTTCGATTCCCAGTCAGGGCACATGCCTGGGTTGCGGGCCAGGTCCCCAGTGGGGGCCATGTGAGAGGCAACCATGCATTGCTGTTTCTCTCCCTTGCTGTCTCCCTCCCTTCCCCTCTCTCTAAATAAAAAAAAAAATAAAATAAAATAAAAATTTCCATTTTGGAATAATTCTGGATTTACAGGAAAGGAACCAGGATAATGCAGAGTTCCTGTACACCCCTCACCCGTTTCCTTAAGGTAAACAGCAAACATCATCACTGTTTTTTTGGCACAACCGAGAAAGCAACATCCGTGCACCATCATTAACTGAACTCCGGACTGTCTTTGGATTTCACGCATTTTCCCGCCGATGTCTTTTTGAGCTCCGAGACCCAAGTGAGAAGACGCTTCGTTGGGCCGCTGTGTTTCTATTAAAGTGTTTTATTAAAAACAGAACTCCTAAAAGCCACTGGACTAACAATCCAGTGACTAACATTTCTGATGTATTTATATCTTCTGAGAGGATTTACAAAACAATAAACAGGCTAGAACTTAGCATCTCTGAACAAATGTCTCCTCTGAAAGCCAAACACTTGATCCCCGGCCGCTCGGGTTTTGAGAACGCTTCTCTGAGCGTTACTTTCCGAATCAATGGACAAGATCCTCACAGACCACATTTCATAAAAGTTAATGCCTCACTTTTTTTTTTTTTTTTTAAGGTTTTATTTCTTCATTTCAGAGAGAGGGGAAGGGAGGGAGACAGAGAGGGAGAGAAACAGCAATGTATGGCTGCACCCCACATGGCCCCCACTGGGGACCCGGCCTGCAACCCAGGCATGTGCCCTGACGGGGAATCGAACCGGGACCCTCTGGTTCCCAGCCCGCGCTCAATCCACTGAGCTACACCAGCCAGGGCTAATGCCTCACTTTTGATGCAAACTGTACTACTTAGCTCAAAAAATTCATGTAATGCCTACACTGGATTCTGAATGGTTTCTGACTGTTTACAATAATCAAAGCTACCCTCGAAGGATGAATTATTTGAGGATCTTCAGAAGAAAGTGCTCCAGGCCCTGAAAATACTTTCCCGAGAGGAGGCCGAGAGCCCTGAGCCTCGCTGGGCTGGGCACACGTGTGGGTGACGTCTCCCAGGAAGGTGACTCAGCCCAGGAGCAAACTGGGAGAAGGGCGTAACCCCTGTCCGGCCTGTCCGCCCGCCCAGGTCCCTCTTCCAGCTGACTCCTCTTCCCGTCTCCCATCCACGTGACAAAGTGAAACCCGTGGGTACCCTCTGTTCAAAGTCACAGCTCACATTTGTTAAACATTTACCACAGCCGTGAGCTTTGTCCCACGCACACAAAACCTCACGTCACCCTCAGTGGGACCTGCGGAGGGAGCAAAGATTGGCTTTGTTTAACCAGGGAGGGAACCAAAGCTCAGAGAGGTGACTAAGTAGCTGCCACGAGGTGGTGGAGATTCAGGAGGAGCTCTGATATCACTGACACCTTCCATTGACTCCAGGGGCTGCAGCCGCTTCCAGACGTCCAGCAAGATGGCAAAACTGCACCGGCCACATTCAGTTTCGCAGATTAAGAATCTTGTTTATAAACCTACTTTTCCCTGCATTTAATTTTAGAGAGACTCCTTCTTCTAAGAATGCAAGAGTCCAATGAATTATGTTCCATTTAAAAGATGTTGCCTGGCTGGTGTGGCTCAGTGGATTGAGTGCTGGCCTGCAAACCAAACGGTCACCGGTTCGATTCCCAGGCAGGACACATGCCTGGGCTTCAGGCCAGGTCCCCAGTAGGGGGGCGTGTGAGAGGCAACCACACATCGATGTTTGTCTCCCTCTCTTTCTCCCACCCTTCCCCTCTGTCTAAAAATAAATAAATAAAATCTTAAAAAAAAATTAAAATGCTGTTTACTGGCCAAAGGGGCCGTGCCCCAGGATGCACATGGTGGAACCATCTCTACAGCCTAGAGGGCGTATCTGGAGTTAAATGCTGCCGTCTTATTCTAAGTATAAAGGGTAAAAGAGAAAACACTCCAAACCCCGGAGGACCAAGGCCTCTTTCACTTTTTCACCATGAAAAGGAGAGGAGAAGGGGCCCTCCTGTAAAGAAGGGGCCTGAAGGCAAGTCCACAATGTGTCTGGCAGCGACCGGCACAGCCAGGAAATGCTGCCCAGGTTCGGTCCAGGAGCAGAGTCGCGGTGAGCGCTCACCGTCGGAACCCGCCGCATTCACCCGCCACGGTCTGAGCAGTCGGGCGACTCTTTCTGGCCATCCCCACTCACCAACTGTAATGAGGCAACAGGCTCAGCTTGTGAAGCCTCAGTTTCCCATTCTGTAAAGACAGTCCTGTAGCGTGACCGCCTCCTTGAGGCTGTTTTCAAGACCGAGACCGCTCAGCCAGACGCCGGGAGTTTCCCACGCGCCCTGTGAAGAGTCTTTGCTAGTTTCTGAGTAGTCCCCGAGCTGCGGCAAGCGGCCGTGGCCGTACTTTGAGATACAAGCTTGTTCGGGAGTCTGAAGAAAGCAGTTCGCTTTCTTGCCAGGAGAATTCCCTGAATGGCTCCCCACTGGCACTCTGAATCTCTCCCTTTCAACCAACTGGCCTCCCCTTCCCAATTCAGCGCAAACCAGGCCCCAGCAGAGACAGCCATCAGCCCACTTAGCACCCCCGGGTGCGCCCCCAGAAATGCGCAGTTCGCTCTGCGTCCCCTGGAGCCCGACTGCCACTCAATCCTGGTGCAAGCTGCTCTGAACTGAGGCTCGCCCCAGGCGTCACCAGGACGTTTCTGCCTGTGAAACGAGACAGCCTGTGTCATGGGCGTTTCCGTGACCGAATGGTGTTCTTTTCTACCCCCGGCCAACAGCAGAATGACACCACCTCACGATCAATCAGAACCCTAAACCCGGAGGTGGTTCCGACTGAGGTTTTCCCACCCAAGGGGCTGGTGAGCCGGCCAGGGCTGCTGGGACCACCTCAGACCGCTTTAGCAGGGCGCCAGGGAAAAGGTTAGGGGGCAACAGTTTTTATTAACAATACCGTCTTCCACTTCGATTAAAAAGAAATTAAAAGAGGAGATTCTCAGACAGAGGTATTCAAGGAACCAGTGTGCTTGCGGCCTGGCATTCGTTTTCCTTCCGTTAGAGGCAGCGAGAAAACCTCAGCGCCCGTCGCGCGCTCCCTTGGGGGCTGCAATTCCAGCCCCTCGGCAGGGGGAGGGTCTCCTCACAAAAGGTGGAGAGAGGACGGAGGGCGCGTGGCTCCCAGGAAGTGCATTCACGCCCGCCGTCCCTGTGGGTGGCTGTTACCCAAGCATGTCACGGCGTGAGAGTAGTTCCCTTCGCCTTTTCCCTTAGCTGAACCGTCTGACTGAAAAAGTGAAGAGACACGTCACAACTGTGGGTGCTGCCCTGGCCGGGTGGCTCGGTTGGCTGGAGTAGCATCCCATAAACCGAAAGGTCGCGGGTTTGATTCCCGGTCAGGGAATACACCCATAATAGGTTGTGGGTTTCGACCCGGACAGGGCATGTCATGTACAAGAGGCAGCCGATGGATGTTTCTCTTCCTCTCTCTCTCTCTAATCATGAAGCATGTCCTCGGGTGAGGACAGAAAATCACTACAAAAATGTAGGTGCTGCCCTGGCTGGTGTAGCTCAGTGGATTGGGCGCGGGCTGGGAACCAGACGGTCCTGGTTCGATTCCCAGTCGGGGCGCATGCCTGGGTTGCGGGCCGGGTCCCCTGTGGGGGCCATGTGGGAGGCAGCCATGCATTGCTGTTTCCCTCCTTCTCTGTCTCCCTCCCTTCTCCTCTCTCTAGAAATAAATAAATAAAATCTTAAAAAAAAAAAAAAAATGTAGGTGCTTGCAGCCCCGGCTGGTGTAGCTCAGTGGATTGAGCGCGGGCTGGGAACCAGAGGGTCCTGGTTCGATTCCCAGTCAGGGCACATGCCTGGGTTGCAGGCCAGGTCCCCAGTGAGGGCCATGTGAGAGGCAACCATACATTGCTGTTTCTCTCCCTCTCTGTCTCCCTCCCTTCCCCTCTCTCTAAAAATAAATAAAAATAAAATCTTTAAAAAAAATATGTAGGTGCTTGCAGTTTACCTCGGGGCGTGTGTCCCACACCACGAAGGGTCTGGGTGCCCACGCTGCAGGGAGCTCTTTCAGACACACGTCGACCCGAACGCACGGAGACGGACACTCGGTGCCTTCCCGCCGGGCGGGGCTCTGTGTCCCGCACACGCAGCCGAAGCAATTAAGCCTGGCTGTCAGCGCGAACCAGGCCCTCATACGTCATCTGCCGCCTTTGTACAGATGAGTCAGGCCCAGAGGACAAAGTCTCCCACCGGTGTGTGCGTGTGTGTCACGCTCACCTCCACGTCCCCTCAGGCGCCAGCACGGGTGTGACGGAGCCCTTGGTAAATGTTTGTTTGTGGCCCTCAGCGAAAGGCGGCATCGGACCTGAACTCGGGTCACGGGGCGCCGGCCGCGCCGGCACAAGCTCACCTGGGGAAGGCGTCGAAGCAGTACGTCTTCCTGGTGTCGGGAAACGCCACGCGCAGACCGGACATGAGTGGCGAGTGCAGGATGACAGCGGCACACTCGTACCGCGAGGCCAGGTCCACCGTGGGGACCGTCCCGATGCTCTGCCCGTACAGGATGATGTTCTCAGGACTCACGCCGTACCTGGGGGGGTCAGAGGTTGCGTGCCGTTAGCTCATGAATGGGGGGGGGGGAGACAAAGTGCAGCATTGCACACTCATGAAACCCCCATTGCCCCCTGTGTCCACGGCACCAACACCGACGGGACGCGGTGTCTCGGCACAAGTGACCAAGATGCTGGCTTCCACAACACTTTGCAAAAACAGCACACGTGACTTTTTTTTCTCCCGGACAGTTAGCTAAATCCATGTGCTACACATTTTGTTTCCATGTTGACGGGACCACCTCATCCTCTATTTTCCTCCCTCGTGAGAGTGGCTTTGAGACCGTGCCCTGAGGGGATAGTCACGTCTCCGAGAAGGTAAAAACCTGTTTGTTTGCACTTCAGCGTGCGGCTGACTGCAAAGAGGGACGTGCGGGCCCCCTCTCCCAGACAGCCTGCATCCTGTCTGCGTGGACGGCCTTGGCGCTGTCCTGCCGGGAGCCGGGCCATCACCTTCAGAAGCAGCACACCTGGCACGGGGCCACCGACTTTGAAGTCAGAGGCGGGAACAGTTTGGAGCGGCGATGCCTGGTGGAAGCACCATCAGACGTGGGACAGAGATAAATACACAAGGTCCCGGGAGTGTCTGCCAAAGGGTGAGGTCTGAGGGTGTGGGGAACCCCACACGCTGGAGGACAGAGCCTGGGAGTTCAAGGACCCACAGCGAAGGGAAGCAGGTGGGTAAATAAGACCTGCCAGTGACAGAAGGGCCCCTTGGAGCCCCGCTGCGCAGCCGGCTGCCCGCCGGGTGGGCACATCCCCGGCAAACCGATGTTCCCGTCCTGGGGCCAGAGCTTAACAAATGTGTGTGTTTTCATTACGAGGAAAACAAAGCAGCCCCACCACCAGAAATGAGCTCCTTTTCCCTTTGTGAAAGGACACCTTTGGAGGGCTAGGCTTTTTTTTTTAATGTTTCACAAACAGACTTCTGTTGGTTGTGAATTCCAGTGGTGGGAGCAAAGGAAACAGGTTTTGCAGAGTCTGCTGAATTTAGCGCTGTGTGAGAAAATCTAAAAACTAAACCTTGGTGACATTCGCTATTTGTTTTGTTTTGTTTTCTGACTGACGGCATTTGGCCAAACGAGGCACCAGTGAACCAGACCACGGGCCCCGCTGGGAACTATCGAAACCCGACGCAATGTGACCAATGGTCTCCACACCAAGTAACATGGAATCAAATGGGGGGAATGGTGAGTCTCAGGGGAAATAAAAGAAAACGAGATTTATACAAAGAAATAACGCTGAACCCAAGTACAAGTTTAGGCAGAACGAGCATCATGGTCGGCAAGTTTACCTAAGCACAGGGAAGGGGAAGCATCAACACGGGGACAGGAAGGTCAGGACATGCCGAGCTTGGAGTCTCCACAGAGGACGGGAGCCTGGAACACAACAAGGAGAAAGGCAACCGCTCCAGGGGAGGGAGGGCCGCCAAGCATGGGCCTGGAGCCAGCCAGGCTGGGCGAGGCTTCTGCCTTGGGGAGCAGAGGACCACGGGAGGGACGCCAGCCCCTCCCCAGCACCCCGCGAGGATGCAGGCTATAGACGCACCGTGGCCACGGGAAGCAAGAGGACGGCCGGGTGAGAAGCGTCGAGCTGCTCGGATCACACATGTATTGGGGAAAGTGGCACAGACCGGGGGTTGGGGGGAGACCGAGGGCGGCTGGAACGCTGCTTGGTTAGAAAGTAAGTTCAGTTTGGGAAGATACTGAGGAGTCGCAGGTGACTGTGGAATCCCCTAGGAAGGCTTAGGAAAGTCCAACCCTCGGGGTTAGTTGTAAGAGTCTCCCTGAGATTGCCTGCTGGCTGCTTGCGAGAGACCAGCCCCTCCTCGCACCTCCAGAGGAAGCCACCGGCGGAGGAGGAGGAGGCGGGGAGGCAGAGGACCGCAGCTACCTCAGAGACCCAGGAGGCACCGCGGGGCTCAGGTCCCAGGGAGATGGACAGATCAGAACCAGTCAACAGAAAGAAAACATGTCCTTTTCTCAAAACAGACGACAGCGATAACGTAACCCACAAAGCAACACGGACGTTCCAGAAAAGCATCACAGGCGAGGTGGCCAGGCCGGGACAAGCTCGCCGGCTGCTATCGCCTTTCTTCTACCTGCTCGCGTGTTTCAAAACCTCAGGGCGCACGCGGCCTGACTCTGGTAACGCCATGGCCTCCCTCGAGGGCGAGGTGTCCTTCCGCCCCAGATGTTTGAAACTCCCTGCCCGCGGGCGGTGCGGGGAAGGGCCTTCCGCACACGGGGCAAGCCCGCCCTCAGAGCAACTTGGTTCCTTCCATTCTTCAGGACTTTTCCCTCCTTCTGCAACACCTTTGCTGTGTCAATGAAAACAATAAACGCAATCTGCCATGACTTGATTTTCATTTTTAAAAAGTCATCTTTCAGCCCTGGCTGGTGTAGCTCAGTGGATTGAGCGCGAGCTGTGAACCAAACGGTTGCCGGTTCGATTCCCAGTCAGGGCACATGCCTGGGTTGCAGGCCAGGTCCCCAGTGGGGGCCTCGTGGGAGGCAACCACACATTGATGTTTCTCTCCATCTCTTTCTCCCTCCCTTCCCCTCTCTCTAAAAATAAATAAATAAAATCTTAAAAAAAAAAAAAAAAGTCATCTTTCAGGCCCTGGCCGGGTGGCTCAGTTGGTTAAAAGCATCATACCCACGTGACAAGGCTCCAGGTTCGATCCCCACTCAGGGCACAAACAAGCAGCAGCCAATGAATGCATCCATCAGGGGGCCAACACATTGATGTGTGTCTCTCTCTCTCTGAAAATGAAATTCTTAAGAAGTCATCTTTCAGAGGAGAAGTTACACTTCTAAAGAACATACAACTAACTCTCTTTAGATTTGTGACAGTTAAAACAGGATAACTTGCTTGAACTTGTCGGAATGTAGGCACGCCTGAAATCACTCCGATGGTAACTGAGACACCGTCAGCCACCTCCGAGTGCCCAACACCACACGGCCACCGAGCACCCGGGAAACGCGGAGACCGCCACCCACCCGGCAGGTTGGAGGGTTCCTGGGCTGCCTCGTGCGCAGCATCTAGCACCTGACAAAAGCCTTTTAATAAATGTCACTTCTGTCCACAGCAAACACAGATGAAGACAGACTCTCGGCTGAAGGACAGCCTGAGAGCATCTACCTATTTCACAGGCAAGACACTTCGCCAAACACATCACGTTCAGGTCGCACGAAGTCTCTGTGACCGGGAAGGCTCTGGAAGGCAGCCGTCACGTCACCTCTGTGCGGCCCGTGGTGAGCAGTCAAGGAGGCGAGCCCGCAGACAGCCCCCTCCCTCTCCGCTCTCTGGGCTACTGCCCTGTTTCCACAGCCGGATGCGGCACCCGTGGGGTCTGACGCGGCTCTTGCACATGAGGCAGCTGCTGAACCTGAAACCAGGCGGCCGGCCGACTCATGTGTCAGCTGGGCTCGGGCTCGGCGCTGCGGACTCTGCCTGTCTCCGCACCCCCGGTTTGTGTGCGCTCAGACGGAGGTCTGTGGAGCACCCGCGCCCCCTGGCCAGAGCAGGCAAGGGAGCCCTTTGTCCTTCCTCCTAGTGTCCCCGAGTCTTCATTCTGCTTCCAGAACCTCCTGCTTCCCCCTCCGTCCTTCTTGAAAGCATACAAAGTTCATGGCATCAATGATGCAAATGTTTCAACCCACAGGCGGGGGTGGAGAGGCCCCAGGAGATCACACAGATGGATGACTTTGCTTCACAGACCAGAAAAGCGGAGCTCCGAGAGAGGCCACTGACCTAACGCAGACTGGTAATCACCAAGACAGCTGCTCCGCGGGTATCACAGCCCCCGGATGTGGCCTGACCGGGGGCAAGAATTATGAGTGAGATGGATGCTCGCCCAGCTTGCAGGGGTGCAGGGCGGCTTGGGCCAGACGGGTCCCACCTCCATCCCCGCTGAGGGGGGGGCATGCCACCAACCCTGCTCGTACCCCTGGGGCTCCTCCCCAACATGGCGGGCGTGTTACTTGCCACCCCCCTCCCTGCCCCCGACTCAAACGTAGATGATTCAGGATCAGTGAGTCCACAGCAGCAACCCGAAAACTCTGATGCATTAAAAGTGAACATTCTGTTCAATGGGGACAGAGTTTTTCCTGCAGTGACGCAAAGTTCTGCAGGTGGATGGTAGTGATGCTGGTTGCAGAACCAGCCGCTTGAGAAAGGGCTCCACTGGGAAAGTTCACTCTGTGTGTTTTATCACAACAAAAAGAAGGAAAAAAGTGAGCAATCCTGTTAGGTCTGACTTGAACTCCTTGTCAGTGAGGACAAAGGAAAAAACTCCAGCTCTTCAAAATTCAAAATGAGATCTGACTCTAAGAACAAGTAGTAAACAACAATAATACACAATAAAATGTGGGTTTTCTTAAAATTGTAAAGTCTCTAAAATCCATAGTCATCACAATTTACCAGGAAAATAAAGAAAATAAAAAAACAGCCCTGGCTGGTGTGGCTCAGTGGATTGAGTGCCAGCCTGCAAACCAGAGGGTCACAGGTTCGATTCCCAGTCAAGGCACATGCCTGGGTTGCAGGCTAGGTCCCCAGTAGGGGGCGTGTGAGAGACAACCACACATTGAATTTTCCCTCTCTTTCTCCCTCTCTTCCCCCTCTCAAAAATAAATAAAAAAAATCTTTAGCCCGGCTGGTGTAGCTCAGTGGATTGAGCACGGGCTTGGAACCAAAACATCCCGGTTCGAATCCCAGTCGGGGCACATGCCTGGGTTGCGGGCCAGGTCCCCAGTGAGGGCCATGTGAGAGGCAACCATACATTGCTCTTTCTCCCTCCCTTCTCCTCTCTCTAAAAATAAACAAATAAAATCTTTAAAAAAAATAAAAATAAATAAAATCTTTAAAAAGAAAACAAAAAAGATGATACCGTCACGCTGCTAATATTGTGTTCTTTTACGAGTCTGGTAGCCTGTGCTGCTCACGACCGATCTCTGAGGGGAGATGCCAACTCCGCTTCATTTAAACATTGCTCTGACCTCCCCGTCAAAGAGACATGTCGTCCTCTCCATTATCTCTTTCCGACGCCTGGAATTTTTTTTTTGGCAAAACGAAGGAGAACAGCTCCTTAGGACAACACAACTCTGCCACCCTCCTCCTTTCTCTCTCCTGGGGACGGAAGCTTCCCTCAGGGACCTCGCACCTGGCCCCCCGCCCGCGGTGCCCACCCAGACGGGTGTCTTCACGCGGCACCTGGCCATCAGAATGAAGCCACAGCAGAATTCCAACTTCTATATTTGAACGCTCAAGGGCGGTCATTAGAGCGGCCGTCTGCTCCCTAAAATACCACCCCGGCCTGCAGACCAGCCCCGCGGCCTCCGAGGGGCGGGCGGGCGGCGGCTGCCTCGGAGATCTCCCCCACTGGGAGCTTTCATTTCCTTTTCCAAGCCGGTCTAAAAGGAGGCCTGGAGGAAACATCCGCGTTACGTTTTAATTAAGATACTGTGCAGCGTGTAAAGGCAACAAAGCCAACGCCGTGTCCTTATGGATCGTAAATGAGCAGCCTTTACGCGTCCACTAAGAGCACAGCGCCATCAATAATTCAGAGGCACCCGGCCGGCCACACTCCCCGCAGCGCACACGTCGCCGGAACCTGCGCGGTGACGTCACCGGAACCCGCGCAGGGCCATCGCAGGAACCCGCGCAGTGACGTTGCCGGAACGCGCACAGGGACATCGCCGGAACCTGCGCGGTGACGTCACCCAGCCTTCGGCGCCCAGCACATAACCAGACACAGAGCTGCGCAGACAGGTCCGCTCCCTCTGTGGGCAGCGCGAGACCGCCCTGAGCTTGTTCACCCCTCAAGTCCACGCCCTTGACCTCGGCGTCTTACACTGTCTCCTCCGTGGCCCCGGCTTTCCTGAGGCAGGACGAACACCCTGTGCGTCTGCTCCTGAGATTATTTTGGAAATTCAGGGACTCCGCATGCCAATGAGGTTTCACCCGGGGACGCAGGTGGACGGAGGTTTTCGTCCTGAAAGGATACGTCGTCCCTGCGGAAGCTCCGGAGTGTAACAGCGTCCGGATCACACGCAGAGAGGAGCCCAGGGGTGGCGGTCGGCGCCCCCATCCGCCCGGCGGGAGTTCCGGAGGGCAGAGCCGCCGGCCGCCGGAAGTGGGTTCCGCGTGCTGCGGGGACAGGGGACTTCAGCAGCCCTCGGACAGACGCTGGGAATAAATGCTGCATCCCAGGCAGGCAGGGGCACGCGAGGAGAGGCGGCGTCAGACACGGTGGGGGCCCCCCCGAGCTCGGGCACCTGCTGCGGGAGCTGCCTTCCTTTCCCTCACTCCGGAAGTGAAGAACGGTGTCCCCTTGTCCGAGGGGCTCGCCTAGGACCCCACACGTCTGCTCCGAGGTGCCCGCCTGCCTTCTCCCTTGTTCCAGCTGTCATCGACACCCCCATGCCACCCGGCTGCAAGCTGGCTGCCCCCGCTGCGCCCTCTCCTCTGAGCGCATGGGGGCCCCCAGTAGCCCAGTCTCCCGCAGCTCCTTCCAAAGCACCAACGGGCACTTTACCGCGAGTCCCCTGCCCTGGCCCTGGAGGTCCCCACATAGATTTCTAACCCAGAAGCTGTCGTGGCTGGAGAGTCCCCGCCAACTCGAAGCAACTGCCAAAGGAGAGCTTTCACTACCTAATTCCAACCCGCCAAGAACTGGTGGGGTTTTTTTCCCCCCACTTGAAACGCGACAAATCGAAGTGATATAAAATCTTGTATAAAAGTACTAACAAATGCTTTCAACGTCTTAACTCCGAATGCATCTTCAGCTCGAAAACGAAGCCTATTTTCCACCCTCTTCTACACCCTATTAGAATTCCTCAGGTTTAAAACCCCGTGAAACAGTACGTCCAAATGTTTACGAAAACAGATTTTATTACAGTTTCATACTTGCTACTTCTCTGGCACCAAGCAAGGTTATACATTTTCATGAAGCGAATACGTGACTCAAGCATTCCGTACCAAGTCCACCGGCAGGCCGCCCACACATGGGCTGACCGGTGCTCTGTGGGGCCGGCGGGGACCAGAGACGGAGAGGGGACAATTTACTCCCCGAACCTCACCCAGTGTCCTCGACGCCTGTGGTGCCAGGAGCCGGGGGTACAGGGATTAGCAAGGACGGTTTGGGTTTGCCCTCGTGGGCGCTCACAGCCTCGTGGTCTGAAAGTGCGGGTGTTTTTCATTCTACAGTCACGATGCCCGATCTTGGGGTCGTTCTTGTCTCACAGGGCTGATGCTGGTGCTTCATAAAAACTCTCGCAGAATCTGTTGTCAGAGACTTGGTTTGATTATTAGAAGAGCCACTTCACCTAAAAACATTCTCCACTTTGTCCAGAAGGCAGGCCCTCAAGTGTGGCTGTTTACCTGGCTTTGTGGACGGTCCCCCAAATGCCCTAAGAGAGTGAGGTTGAGGCCCTGGAGCCCACAGGTGACCCACACGGGGGTGGGGGGGGGGGCCCTGGGCACGTTGGCTTCCAGGTGAGTTACCTGCCTTCTGATTTCTGATCTGTCAAGTGAGTGCAGTGATTCAGGCCACCGCCCCTTTCCCCTGCAGGCTCAGCCCTGCCAGGCCATAAACCCCACAGGACCATGACCGGGCCAGACCAGGTGTCCCCTCCGGGTGGGCGAGGAGGTGGTGGCAGCTGCTGTGGACAGCAGCCCCCGCTCTCAGGGCTCCCTGTCCCACCAGGAAACACCAGGGCCTCACAGTGGCGCTCAGCAGCGGTACCCACTCCTGTCCAGCTCTCGCCCACCATTAGAAGGCGCCTGGCCCACAGCCAGACAACCCACGGCCATGCTGACGCCTCTGCACACCTCTCTAGCCCTGCTGATCGCCTGCAAGGTGCTAACATCCGTTCCTTTGAACTAAAGATCCGGGCAGCAAGGAGAGCTGCCCAAGGCTATGGAGCTGGGAGGCAGCCGAGCCTGGGGCTGAACCCAGGTCCGATGCTGCCTCTAGAGCAAAGCCCCTTGTCTCACTCGACATGGCCACCACCAGCCAGGGGCAGGTGGCAGCAGCCACGCTATTTCTTGGTCACCAGGCAAACTCAGCAGCGTGTGAAGCCTGACAGCCCAGCCCTTCCCCCAACTCCACAGTCATGTCTTTATGTGATGCAGCCTCACGGGACAGCCCAGACCTCGTGGTGCAGCAGAAACCTGCATTCGGCCCACCAGCCCGTCCCTGGCTCAGTCCATGGACCTTGGGCACACAGGGACCCGCTTCGAGCTACCCCAGACGAAACTGTTTGGACCCCCGCTCTCCTGTGCTCCTGCGTCTCCCTCTTCCCGTCACCCGATACTTTCCCAGCTAGCTCAGGAAAACGGCCTCTATTTTTAGAAAGGGATTGTATTCTAATATTTAAAGAATGCTGTGTTAGGACAGCATTCAAGGACCCACAGTGGCGCAGAGGAATGTGGACCGCTCGAATCTTCTAGGACAGAAAGGCACAGGGCACATTCTTCAGCACAGGCGCACCTGCCGGACAGCCAGACGGACGGAACGTCTGCGCTCACTGGACCCCCGTGCCACGCCCTTGCTGGCTCCTGGCCCCAAATCTCTGCAGCGTGCTGGGCCACTGAGCCGCACGAGGCTGGTGGGAACGACCCCCTGGCAAATCTCTGACTGTTCCGCTCTGGTTATTCTCCAAGAAACTGGAAAAACAGAGTTGCAGACAGAAGTAAGCTAACACGGAAAGGCTAGATGGTACAGGATTTAAAAGACCAACAGTGGGAGTTCTAATAAAAATTGGCTAAGTAAAGGCATGTCTCTCCATTCTCCCTACTTGAAACCCACCCAAAACAGAACTAAACATTATTTTATTTTTATTTTTTTAAAAAAGAGAGGGAGCCCGGCTGGTGTAGCTCAGTGGATTGAGCGCAGGCTGGGAACCAAAAGGTCCCGGTTCGATTCCCAGTCAGGGCACATGCCTGGGTTGAAGGCCAGGTCCCCAGTGAGGGCCATGTGAGAGGCAACCGTACATTGCTCTTTCTCCTTCCCTTCTCCTCTCTCTAAAAATAAATAAATAAAATCTTTATGAATAAATAAATAAATAAGAGAGGGAGAGAAACATCAATGTGT